>BPLR01016898.1:0-80348 GCA_021605095.1 Caerostris extrusa
AATGCAAAAACTAAACATTTCATGAAGTAATAAGGTAACGATAAAAACGCTATAACCACACATTCCATATTAACTAATCTTGTCAAAATATTACTTTTATTGCTTCCAATAAAGTTTCTTGACTTAAACATCTTTAAAATTCTCATGTATAATATATAATAAATCCTTTTTCTTTATGATAAAAATAATTTATTATAAGAATTATAAGCTTTCATTTTCTTTTAAGACCTTTTGAAAGTTAATTTCATTTTGATATTACTTATCAATGGTTGCAATATCGGCAACATTGAATATGTTCTGTTACAAGTATGAAGGAATTGATGAGTTTTTATAGTAAATGTTTGATGATGATTATATTTTCCTTTTTATATTGGGAGGATAAAATTCTAAATTTAGTATCATTCCATCTTTTGTTTAAATCTAAAAATAGACATTCTTACTTACTAGAGCAATCCATGATTCTGTTTTTAAAATACAAGAAGTAACAATCTTAATCACTGGAATAATCGGTGTGGCTTTTTAAATGCAGAAATGAACGTGGCTTAAACACGGAAGTGTGTTATTTTCAAATGCAAGAATAAGCATGCTTAATCCACTGGAATACTCTTAATTTTTTAAATGTCAAAATAAATAAATCATTTTCTTTACAAATAAGCTTAATTATTGGAGTAATTCATTATTTTTAAAATATCATAGCGCAGATACGTTAACAACCACAAAATACCATACAATTCCGTCTTTTTTTCTTTCAAATGCAAGAATAAACATGCTTAATTACTGTAACTATCCTTTTTCAAATGCAGGAATGAACACCCATAATTACTGGAGTAATCCAACTTCATCAAATGCACATGAACGAACATGCTTAAATATTGAAGTAATCCATTTCTTTTTCCAAATGCAAGAATGAACACCATTAATTATTGGAGTAATCCAACTTATCATCAAATGCAAATAAACATGAAGAGATCCCATCAATTTCTCAAATACAAAATTAACATGAAGTGATCAATTAAAAAATACAAGGATAACCATGCTTATTCACTGTAATAATCCATTTTCATTTATTTTATAGGTCAATTCGAACATGCTTAATCACTAGAGAGTAGCCTAACTTTACATCAAATGCAAGAATAAATTTATTACCTCCTTTTTAAATATGCACAAAAATAAACATCCTATAATCCCTGATGTACTCTGCTATTTTTATAAATGCAACATGTTCAACGCAAAGCAATACATGTTTGAAGAGACAGTACCTATCCACACTTAATTTCTTTGAATACAAGAATTAACATACTTAACTGGCTATAGTAATCTATTCTAAAAAATACAAAACTATACAGGTTTAATTACAGGGATAAATTACATATAAGATAATCTCTCTTCAATTTAAGCTTGCTATTATTCCTAATAATAGCATGACGTTTTTCTCTTTTGAAAAACGAATAGCAATAAATCTGGATCTTGGAATTTTTTTATATTGAATCCTGCGAAGAAAAGTTAAGTAAATGTTCCATTTTTAACATTGAATTTTTTATTTAAATAAGTATGTATGTAGAAAGTATCGCCAAGAACTTTTCAAAGATTTTTATTGCTTTTAAAAATAGTAATGAATCGAATCTTGTTTTATATAAAATTCCTTTTCCCTTCTACTTAGCAGTTCAGATTTTTTTCCCTTTCCTCCGAAAAAGACATTACAAACTTCCTCGCCAATTTGTTTTATTTTCAGTCATTTTCAGAACCCCCCCAAAAAAAAAAAAAATCAATGCTTTGACTTTAAAGTTCTTAAATCTCTTTTTGAACTCAATACAAATGTTTTAGTCGAAAAAAATTTTCAAGTATACTTTAAGAATATAAGCCGATAAAACATACCATTGATGTTGCTTTTATTGCAGTTGAGTGCTTAGAATATATTTGAATATTTTCTTTTCTTATTTGAAGTCAGAAACGCTTTGCAAGGTGGAGTATTGTTATTTTTTATATAGGGTTGTGAATCTTTTTCTAATATATGCCCACTGATGTGCATTGAAAGGAAGCTCTTCAATGGCAACTTTTACTCAATTTCGCATACTATTCCAACAAAATTAGAAAAGTACACATTCAATCAATAGTGATACATGCACCACTCTGTCACAATCATCGTCAAGAATTCTTTTATAAATAAATATCTAAATAAAACATTTGTAACCTCAAAAAGTTATAATAATTTCTTTACTTGAGTAAAATATTAAATATTGCCTCATATTTAATATTTAAATGCAGTACCGTAATTATTTTCTAAATTAAACCTAAAACTCATTTCAGCAATTATGATAACATTATATTTAACAGCAAAAATATTTCTTATGTTTTTATGTAAATACAGATAATGCCAATAGTAACAAAATCAGTGCCATTTGTACTTTGTAATTCTAAATTTTAAACAACTTCAGTGACAACACAAAATGACTTTTTTTTTCCTTTGTATCTAAAAAATCCTTTAAGTTTAAGTATTTTTTCTTAAAAAAAAATTTTCTGCTTATATTAATGTATTATTTTAAAATTACTTTCAGTTAAGAAAAAAAAAAAAAAAACTTAACTTCATAAGACATCTTTAAGATTTTTCATGACATTAGAAAACTTGCTACCTTCCATTAAAAGTAACTTTTATTGTTAAAAAATTATTTTTCCACTTTTCTATTTATCAACAAAAAATTAAGAAAAATTTTATTTATTTACAAATCATATCCTTTGTGCTTAAGAATACATGTTTGCAGGAATTTAAGAAACATTTCATTCTATGTATTAGTTTAAAAGTACTCTCAATATATTATAAATTTAAATTTGATCATAGAGTTCTATTTAAATCTACCACAAACAATTCACCGACCGAATGAATGATGATATCAAGTCATTGAATTCAGGGCGTACTTTTAGGAGATCTGTTCCGCATTTGAGTATCCCATAGGAAATAACGCGGAAAATTATCACAAGACAGCATGATTATCTATGTGATAACTTTAAGTTGTCACAATCACCATCAATATTAAATTCTTGGATATAAGGAAAGAGATTACAGGAATCGAACCTAACTTCTCTAGCAAACTAGCTGCTTATTGCTAATGTACCACCCGTGAAGTATAATTTTAAGTTTAAAAAAAGCTCAAAAATTTTCTAAGCGCTCCATTTTTTCTAGCAAGCTTGTAGATTATAATTAAAAGGAATTTTTTTTTTTCTCTTTAAAATAATATTATTCCGTTTCTTTCTTTAAATATAAAAAATATTTAAAAAACGAAGTATGTAATTACTATTCATAAACTCTGCAAATGATTATATATGCTTGTTGAAATGTAAAAACATTGTGTTGCGTGCATTTTTTTTTTAAATTAAACTCACAGTTTTTTTAATTTTTGTTGTTGAAGATGAATGAGCTTGAAGTTTTTTTTTATGCATGGAACGAATAGTTGACTCGAGAGTAGTAAAAAGTAAGGAACTGATTTGCATGTTTTTGTAACGACTGCAACATGTGCTTGTAGTGGATTTCAACCTGAGGCCTGTTGTGCATCTTATCATTGGGCTACATATTAGACATAAGAAAATGCTTAAAGAATTTTCAGTGATATATAACTGAGCCTTTTTTATATTTAAATATGCCTCTTTGAATTAAAGTATTCATTTTTAAAAACATATTGTTACATGTATTATTTCAAGACAAACTTCAAAATACAATAAATATAACAGACCAAAAGATGTTTTCTGTCCATTTTTTAAAGAAAATTTCAGTTATATATAAAACTAACTTATTAGTCTTAAGAAAAAAATTTTTTTCTTTGCAAATGAAAAAAACTGTATAAGGGGGAAAAAAGAGTATGTTTTTATAAAACCATAAAAGAAAACACATCTACTAAATTGTAGCATTTTTCTTCTGTTTATTCAACTATTCAAAATTAATTAAATCATCTGAGTGCTTACTTCACACAAAAAGAGATAAAAACGTCTTATTATTTTACTGAGAAAAAAGGAACATCATGTGTTTTCATTTCTCAGTGCAAACAAACATTAGACTTTAAAAAAATTCAATGAAGCACTTCTTTAAGCTGGCATGCATGCATTTCAGGTGGTAACAATAAAAAGAAAATTTTTGTTCTTTGCCACAAATTAAAAATCAAACTAATTACAACTCCTCTCGACTTAAAGCTACATGCAAGCATTAAGTCTTCATCTTTTAATTAGCTCTTATCCCTAATTTAATTTTCTCTTTTTCGTTTCTTTTTCGCCAACACTGCAAAGATTATTTTTTGTCCTTCTTATTTTTTTCATCGATTTTTCTCGTTCTTTTTATGTAGTCAGTCATTCGAGCGTCTGAGTTTTAAGGTTTCCTGTGGGCGTGGAGCACGCGATGTCTGCTGATACAGCAATTAGACGGCTTTTTCTGTTTTACTGGAATGAAATATTATTGACTGCCGTTTTTTGAATAAAATAATGCTATTTACTATTGTTCAATAAGTAAGACCAATTATTTTTTTTTTCAAAAACTTTTTATTTATTCTTCCAAATTTATTTCATCGCCTTCAAAGAAATCCTCTCCGGACACAATGCAGTTATGCCAACGTTTTTTCCAATCCTCAATACATGCTAAAAAGTCACCAGTCGGGTTGGCATTCAAGTTGAATCTCTTCAATCGACTCAAAAGGTGTCCCCGGTGTGATCTTTTGAGTTTAGAGAATAGCCAGAAGTCGCACGGTGTAAATACCACCGTATTTACAGGGTGGTTGTGGAACGATATGGGTTTCATTTTTGGTAAAAAGTCACAAAGTATCAATGCAGTATCAGCTGGCGCATTCAGTGTTTTAGATACCAATCGAGATTTGACACGTTTGAGGCCTAAAATGGGATTGACTGACCCTTTTGAAATTCCAACATCGTCAGCAAGGTCTCGAATCGACGATTTGCAAGCATCAAATCTTTAAATTTCTGGACGTGAGCTTCGTCGGTTGATGTTGATGGTCGAACAGAGGGCTCTTCGTCTTCAACGCGTTCTCTGCCTTCTTTGAACTGTTTTTATACCATTTGTAAACATTTTTTCCGCTATAGTTTGTTCACCGAATGCCTTCTGCGACATTCTATACGTTTCCGCAAACAAATTTTAATGCAAATTCTGTGCTCAGTTAATTCAGACATTTCAAAATCGCCGGAATCAGTTTTAGCATCACACAAAGCCTAGCGTAACTCAAATACTAATGAATATTTTGACGTCAAATTTCACACACATGTCAAGGACAGAGCCAGCAACCTAAAAAAAGAAAAAAATTTGAAATTCCTTAAGACAGGGAATTTTAAATTGAAAAATCCTTACTTTTTTTGGACACAGTAGTATTGATTTGTATTTAGATAAAATTCAGTTTAAAAATGTTTCATTAAGTATAGAATCGTTTTTCTGCAGTATTATAATGCGCAGTACTGATCAGTTGAAATTAAGTGTATATTTATTTTTAAGGCCTGATCAGTCCATAAGAGGATGTAAATAATTGATTTCAACATAAATTTAGTTACATTCATTATTTTCTCAATTAATGAATATACTAATTATTCAATTATTTACTATCAAATTATCCCATTATTATTATGTGTGAACATAATATCATGGTTAGGGTCCAGGATGTTATCAAAAAACTGTATGGGAGAAAATAAACCATGACGTTTTCAAAAATATTGAAAAAAAAAATAAACCGTGCCGTTATCAAAACACGAGTGAGAGAAAATAAACCGTGAAGTTATGAAAAATGCATGAGAGAAAAGTGAACTGTGAATTTATTAAAAAATGCGCGGAAGAACAAATTGTGAGGAGCAAAAATAAAATTCTATGTCGTTCATTAGCAAGAGCAATATATTATAGCAACAGTTTATAGTCGAGTATATCCTAATAGCAAGCAGTATAAAAATAACAAACAACAGTATATAGCAGCAACATACATTTCCTTGACAATTGAACTTATTAATTTTTCTTATAGTATTTTGAACAATAACTTCTTAATTATATTCCAGGATTATTAAACTTTTGTATATTCCCGTAGTTATTGTATTTGACAATTTTTGTCCGATTCTGACCAGGTGCTTCATTAATTTCTAGGGTTATTGAGCTTTGGTATATTCCCGTGGCTATTGAATTTAGATGTGCTTCTTATGGTATTTTGAATAGCTACTTAATGAAGTTCTAGGGTTATCAAACTTTAATATTGAACATTGGTGTACTCATATATGTATAGGGCCAGTATCGTATGTTCACATATTATAAACTAAAGTTGTAAATGGATTTCGGTAGTTACTATTTATCTTCTTATTTCATTTGCAATTAAAGATATCATTAAGAAATACAAAAAAGAACAACATATTCCTTCAATCAATGTGCTAGAACACTGGACAAATAAAGAATGGTTTCACACATTCCGTGTCCCACGTTCGTCTTCTCTATGACTCTAGAATTCACAATTTTCGAACACAGTAACTATTTATTGATTTTGTCGGATTACCGAGCTTTAATATAAATAAAGTATACTAGATAAAAATGTAAACGATTAAAACACATAATATCCAATGTGTTCAAGTGCATGTTTGTAGCATGGTGTCGCCATCTGGTGGTCTAGACCAACAAAAAGTTATTGGTCCATACGAAAAAATACGAAAGCGAAGGCTCGATTAGTGCTGGGTTATAGAATGTGCCGAACTATCGAATGCCGGATTAAAGAGGAATTACTGTAGTACAGACGACGTTTTATGTTTAGCCCTTTCGTAGTGCCATCTATTTTCTTTACTTGTAATTAAGATCTTGCAATTAATCTGTAACATCCTTTATGATGACATTTTCGTCTACATGCGTTCCACCATAGTTGACGCCAAATGTCTAACAACATTTATCATTCCAATTGTATTATACCATAGCTGAATCTCTAACAACATTTATGATGCCATTTCCGTTCGTGTTTCACCACAGCTGACTCTGGATGTCCAACATCATTTATTATCATATTTGTGTTCTACCATAGCTGAATCTCTAACAACATTTATGGTACCATTTCCGTTCTACCTGTGTTCCACCATACTTAGATGATGCCAAATGTCTAACATCATTTATCACCCCAATTGTGTTCTGCCATAGCTGAATTTCTAACATTTATGGTGTCCTTTCTGTTCCAACTATGTTCTGGATCTGAGGGATTTGCTACAAATGTGATAGATTATAATGAGAACGAGTAATTACTATCCAAAATGCTGGTACAAAGGATATAAACTTTGACTATATTTTTAGATTTTTTTTTATGAATTTGACTTTCCCTAAGTTTATATTTAAATGAAAAAGATCATGAATGGCGTCAATTTAATTATCGTCTGCATTATTAAAATTATACTTTGCTTTTATGTATCATTGCAAAATCAGTTATATATCGAAGGATATATTTTTGCTCTTTACGAAGAGAAATAATTGATTTAACTATTAAAAAAAAAGATAGGAAAAGTGCGATTTTTATTATTTCAGAACCTAAAGCAATTAACATAATATAATAAAAAAAGTAAAGAAACAATAAAAATTATATTTGACTGGATAAAATGGTAAAAAATGCTTATTCAAGCTAGCATTTATTATTATATATAAAGTTGCATATAATGATTTAAAAGACTCTAATTTTTAATTCCCTCCTTTATTTTTAATGATTTAAAAGACTTTTAATTTTTAATCCCCCCCTCCAAAGGAAAATATATATATATAAATAATCTTATTTCAAGATAATCAAAATAAAAAAATGTGACCTTCATCACCTAAAGCTAAAACAATTTTCTCAGATTAAGACTTTCAGTAGATGGTTATATAAAAATTATTTGGCAGGCGCAAATAAAATATGTAGTTATATTTAATGAGACTTATATTTATCTGATTGCAGTGGTAAGAGATCGATTTATTACTGAAAAAAGGAGAAGAGGAGAAAAAAATATTAGTTCAGAAAACATTTTGCTAAAGTACATGATTACCATTGGATTCCCTTATATGGGAAAATTTAAAATAAGGAAAATAAGGAAAAAATATCCAAATCGGATTAATATCATATGTTTTATCCGTTATTTTCAAAAAATAATTCTTTCCATCACTTTACGTAAACAATCTTCGAAAGTGATAAATTCCATCCGGATAAGGTTACGATTCATTCATCTCATTCTACTGTTTTATATCTGGAAAAAAATGAAATTTGAATCGGAGCTATTCTATTTGAAATACATCCCTCTCAAGTCCCACGATATACCTGCATTCAATTACGGTGCTTTTAGGCTTTTAAAACAAGCTCTATGAAAACGGCATTCCAAGACATTGGATGGATTACGGAGGAGTGAAACAAAATCAATCTTGCTATTTTAAGTTAAGCTCTTTATTTTGGAAATCGAAAGGTAATATCAATCGAAGGTTCAACAAACACACTAGGTGCTATCGTACAGATTAGATTAGATTTTACTATCAGATAGTTATTTTTGTTTTACACACCCACACACAATTGCACAGATATATATATAATATATGTTCAAGATCGTTACAAAAATGTGTAAACAGCCTCTGCATTTATTCTAAGACTTAAGCTTTCTTAATGTGGGAAGCTGACATAAGCCTTCTGCTTAATTAAAAGGAAGGGGGAGGGGGAAATACGTTCATACACCATCGATTTCAGTGCTCCTTCGAAATTTCCCTGGGTAAGACTGATTCTACTACAGATCTGTACTGTAGTGGCGAATGAATTAGGTCGACAGAGGAAATTTAAACAACATTTATTAATAATAACGTCATATATTGAGAAAAAAATGCTTAAATTTAAATGTACACATATTTTATTGATGAACACTGGCTTCATTCAATTTCCCCTTCCTGCCTCAGAAATTCCTTCCCGACTTCAGTGTGAACCTTTACAAAAATTGCATTTGCGTGTCTCATTGGTGAAAACCGATAAATTCCGCACCAGGTATCCTGACTATGGTTGTGGGATCCTTTTCACAATAAGTATCTAGGTTTTTTCTTTTCTGACAACAGTGAATGTAACAAATATTGTCAACGAATTCGAAACGGAACTTTCACGATAGTGTACAATTTTGGCAATAAGTTAAGCTTCGATCCTGAATCGTAATCCAGTGACATCGTTTTCAGCTAGAGTGCAGGAGAATCGAGATTCGAATGCACTGGCATCATTGTTGTAATAATTTTTTCAGAAACAAAGAGATTCATTCTGTGGCGATTGTGACAATACGTGTAAAAGCTTTCCGCATATTTTCTCAAGCTGCCTGGTGGAGGCTTACCAGGTTTTCTTTCATGCCATACGCAAATGAGGTAGTTACCACTGAAAGTCCTTCCTAAAAGAATAGTCATCCGCTCATAACCCATCGGTGGTCTATTCGTGAGTTATATAACATAAAAGGTAAATAAGGCCCACGGATGCTCAACGAAGTAGATATTAGTCATCGAACAATTTTTAAAGCACGTTCAGTGACAACTGATATCGATCTTATCTTTTTTTTTTTATATCAAAATATTCCAATTTGGATTAAAATATTTCTTTTAAATTTACGCTTGTAGCTTTTAGAGTTTTCCTCGAAATGCAAAGAATTTATAATTTATAATTAATAAGTTTTTCTTTTCGTTCATTTTTTCAAAAATACCTGTACCCTAAAAAAAAAATTAACTCTTACATAAGGTAGTATTTTTACCATACAAAAAGTTTTTTTTACCTTTATACACAAAAATATAGAGATAATAAAAAAAAAAAAAAAAGAATTTATACATTTTAAACCATACAATGTGCACATAAAATGGATAGCTGTAAAGTAGTATTTTCCTCGATTTTTTAAACTATTCAAAATTATTCGAGTTTTCTAAAAGGTTGAAACAAAAGCTTCAACTCGTTAGAAAACTTAATGTCACAACTCTTTAAACTCGCATGCATACATTCCAGGTGAAAAAAGAAAAAAAAAGATTTTTTTCGCTACCACAAATTAAAAATCAAACTAATTATAACTCCTCTCGACTTAAGGCTGCACACAAATGTAAATTCTTCATCTTTTAATTAGCTCCTTCCCCAACTTTAATTTTTCTCTTCGTTTGCAGACAGACTCTTTGCGAAGTTCTGCAACACTGCGTTTTATTTTTGCCCTTATCGATTTTTTTCATTCTTTCTTTCTTGAGTCAGTAATCCAAGCGCCTGAGTTTTGGTTTCCGTGTCGACTTAAGCACGCGATGTCGTTGATACAGCAACTAGAAGAGGCTTTTTTCTCTTTTGCTAGAATAAAATATTATTGAATACCTTTCTTCTTGCATAAAATAGTAGCAGACATTGATCCGTTCCTGAAATTATTCTCTCTTTTCTGTTTTATAAGAGATTATGAAAATGTTATATGAAAATGTTTTTTTAACAGATTAGAAAAAGGTTGTATACATTTAAAGTAATAAAGTAAAGCATATACTATAATTCAGATAAATTTGTAAGAAAATCATAAATTCTGGATAAAAATTTCTTATAAATTCTATTAAAACGTAATTAATTCTGATAAAAATTTCATATAAATTCTATTAAAACATGATAAATTCTGACAAAAAATAATATTGGAATTCTACCAGAAAATGATTGACCGTATTAGAAAATAATAAATTTATGTTTGAAAATTCAGATAAAACCTTTTAGAGGAAAACAAATTCTGGTAAAAAAAAAAAAAAAAAATTCAAATAATTTATGTTAGAAAATAATAAATTCTATTAAAACTAATTCTCTTAATTTTTAAAAATTTTATATTAGAATTTTTCTAAAAATGAATTTAAATTTTAGCTAGAAATTATTTGCATAATAATAGTTTCGGTAATTTAAACATTAAACTTGTGTTAAAAGATTGAAATGGGCACACATGGAAAAAATTTAAATAATAAAAGTAGGAAATAATATAATAATATATATATATATATATATATATATATATATATATATATATATATATATATAAGCTGACATTCGCAATTTAACTAATTACCGAGATATTTTTAATATTTTTGTCACAAAATAATCGGAATCATCTTAAAGAAACAACATATTAAAAAAAATAATGCTTCAATAAGAAATTTTCGATAATCCCTTGAAAGATAGAGAAGGGAGGTTGTCTCTATAACCTCACTGAAATTTTGCCCGCCGGCAGCACAAAAATATCCAAAGAATTTGTCTAACATGTATATAATTCTTTTTTTTTTTCTATGTATTGATAAAATAATATTTAAAAAAAACTATATAATAAGTAAGATACAGTTTGATGCATGAAAGAACAATAATTTAATTAGTGTGTATAATAATAATACAATAATAAAACACTAATTACCTTACCTTTTTTTTATGCATTAAAAATAAATAATATAATAAAAGCAAAGTAAAAGAGAAAGAATTTGATATGGGGTATAAATATGAGTTAATTAGTGTTTCTAAAAATAATAAATAAATAAATAAAACCATTTTTCCTGTATTTTTTAAGACGTTAAATAAAAAAGTAAAAAAAAGAAAGAATATAACAATGGTTAATTTAATGTTTTCATTAATGATAAAGAAATACATAAGGCATTTTCTTTCTTTTATATTAGAATATATTATCATAAGTAAAATAAAAATACAATTTGATACAACATATAAGTAATGTAGCATTGATGTAATTAGTATTTATAACAAACCAAAAATAATAATTGTTTTTGCTTAGATAAAAAAAATGAAACATATAATAAAAAACAAATAAAATAATTTTAAAATATTTAATTATTTCATTAATTTATTAATAATGGTAATATTTGATATTTATAAAATATATTTAATTACTGTTTGTTTATAGTTAAAATAAATAATTAAATCTATGCAGGTGTGGTGGTGTAAAATGTTTGTTGGTATCTAAGGAAATTTAAAAAAGAGATGAACAGGCTATTCTTTTGTATCACTTTTAATGCACATTACATACAAACATTTACAAAAGCTCTTTCTAGTGCACATTGCATTTGCAAAGCATAACAATTGCACATTGCATTTGCAAAAGCATAACAATTGCACATTGCATTTTACAAAGCATAACAATTGCACATTGCATTTACAAAGCATAACAATTGCACATTGCATTTACAAAGCATAACAATTGCACATTGCATTTGCACATTGCATTGCATTCACAAGCATAACAATTGCACATTGCATTTACAAAGCATAACAATTGCATTTATAACATTTATGAAAAGGACTGTTCACAGCTACAGACAGAGTTCTATCAGAAGTGCTAATCTCTCTCTAAAATCTGACCAATTTCTCCTCCAATTACCCTGCGTGGTCCCAGACCACCGACTACCTGGCTGAAGTCTGGCAGTAGATTTTCCAAGGATCATTAAAATTAATTAGAGGTTTACAATAGGTTTGTTGCATAACGATTGTTAACGGCTGTTGTAAGACAATCATGTCTACCACACACCCCGGCTCTCTCTTGTAGCTAATTATGCATAGTAATAAAATACTATACGTATATATATTTATATTTATGTACTTTCTTTATCTATATTAAATGTAAAAAAAGTAGAAATGCACTGAAGTAATGCAATGAAGTAAATAATAAAAAAGAACTGCGATGAAGAAATGCAATGAAGTAATGTAACAAAAAAGAACTTGATGCGGAATAAAACATTGATTTAATTTGCTTCGAAGTAGTATATAATCTAAAAAGGGATTATTCGGATTTCTATTGATTGAATATTTATGCTCATGAGTAAAAATTATTTGTTTATAAATATATGTTGATCAAAACAGGATTTTATTATGTATTAATAATCTATTTAGCATCATTTTAAAAAATGGAATATGTTTCTTGTCATTAAAATAGGAAAATAATTATGAAAAAAGAGATAATAGAATAAAAGATACGGAAATATAAGTATCTTATAATTAGGTTAGAACGTTCTTTAGCAAAAAGATATGTTCTTTTTTTTAGTCGGTAATAAAATAAAAAAATTTTTACTTGTTTTCTGTTTTACCCTTTCAACAATATCTGAAAAATCTTTTCATTTCTATTTCAATCATTCAATTTAGTATTAGATTCGATTTTGATGTAACCAAAATCAAAAGCGATGAGTAAAAAGCTTTTTTATCTATTTATAAGAAATCATGCTTGAAATTATTTATTATCAAATATATGTTCTTTACAAAAAGTCATGATTCCTTAATGCATTATTTATTATATTCATGTCGACATTGCCTATAGTCATTTTTAAAATGATACGTTTTTTGCAATAAATATCATAGAAATAAAATAAATATTTGTAAATAGAATTTCTGTATTCAGTTTAATAATTTTGTTGAAAAGGTTCTTTTCAATCTAAAGTAAAATAAAAAATGCTGAATAAAAGTATTTTTGTTTCCATGTTTATGTATGTGTGTTTTTATGCTTATTTTTTAATAAAAATTTGTGATTGTTTATTTTTATATTTGTTATTTTGTTTTCAGTTCATTTTATTTATATATATTTTTTTATTGTATTTTTTTTTTCGGATGTAACCAAAATCAAAAGATATTAGTCGAGAAGCTTTTATCTATTTACAAGAAATTATGCTTGAAATTATTTGTTCACAAATGTGTGTTCTTTCAACAAAAATTGTTCAACTGAACACAGAAATTCTATTTACGAATATTTATTTTATTATTTTATTTTTATTTTTATTGTATTCATGTT
This sequence comes from Caerostris extrusa, assembly GCA_021605095.1. Taxonomy (NCBI): domain Eukaryota; kingdom Metazoa; phylum Arthropoda; class Arachnida; order Araneae; family Araneidae; genus Caerostris; species Caerostris extrusa. Next base: position 13,741 of record BPLR01016898.1, read on the forward strand.
TTTTGTTCCTTGCTTTTATGTTTTTTTTTTTTTTTGTGCCAAATATGTTTTAAATTAATAGTTTATAAATTTTTATTTTACGAAATCGCCTCGAAAATGTTCAATCACTTTTGAATCAAAAAGTTAAAATAAATAATGCAATATTTTCCCTATCCCTGTAAAACTAAAATAATTTTGCTATCCCTTATGTATATCTTTGACGACTATTTCTTCAGGAAATTGGATAAAAATAAATGAACCAGAGCTAAACAATACAGGGGCATAACAACTGATTTCTATAACTATTGCTGATAAATATCCCCACAAAAGGCATATACCATTTCCTTGTGTCCATATCTGGGAATCAGACAAGAAAAGCATTCACTCCGTCCATGGCCAATGGACATTATCCGTTATCACAGCCCTGGGGAACAGCATTCTGGGCCATGTGGGGAACTATCTGTTCCTCGGCTGGTTTTATGGCTCTCTTTTACGACTCATATTTCGCCGGAAATTTGGTTTTCTTAGCTCGGTTAACCCACAAGATATTAAAATATTCAGATAAGAGCTATTAAACCGTTAATTTTTTTCTTCTTTTCTTCTTCTTAAAAACTAGATGAGGTGTAATTTTCAAAGAAAAAGGACGTAAAAATATTATTCATTATCACTTTCTTTATACCTTTTGGTTTATCATGCATCATTAAACTGTGATTTAATAACCTTTTAAAACAACTTCTACTACAACGCAGAGTTGCTCTTTGGGGGAAAATAAATTCGAATCGCGAGGATCTTTTAAGAGGGTAGCGGATGTTGGAATCATAAAATATTAATTTAAAGTTTTTTTAGTATATTATATATTTTTCTTTGCTGTACAGGATGTCTCTAAAACATCTGGCAAAAATGTAACTGTAGGTAGGGAAAAGAATAAATAATATATGTATGAAATGTATGTGTAAGTGTTAGGAGTATGGGTAAAAGTGTCATATAAGGAAGATATGAAATAAGTCCCACTTCATTTCAGCAAGTATGTCAAAAGTTATTTCCACTCTACTTAAGCCCCATATGGAATCAAATGGTAAGGGCTTGTACTTTGGCCACCATCATGATCACCAGATTTCTCATTCATGAATTTCTTTTGAGAACACATTAACAGCATGATCTCTGAATGTCTGTTAAAGATCTATTGTCAGACTGCTGCTGGAAATGTGCATGGCATGTCTAAATATTTTTCTCGAGCACGCCACTATTTGCGTCTCTTATGAACCTTACAATGCTGATAGTGATCTCCTATTTCAGTACCTATTGCTAAGTGGTCAATCGTTAAAGGTTTTATTTAACTTTTGTCTGTGTGTTCTTACATATTGTCTAGTATTTTTACTTACACTTGTAAGTGTACTTACAATTACTTTCACATATCATTACTTACAATTGCCTCTCACATATCAGTATTACAATTTGAGTCTCTACTTACAGTTGCATATTCTCTTACAAAAATCTAATTATTTCGTTTCGTTTTGTTCTGCGTACTTTTATATTTTTTGCCATACATTTTATCGATACAATGTTGCGACAACCAGTTTTATTTACAAGTATTTTAATGACAAGGCCAGCTTTTTTGTTTTATCCGCATATTTGTTTAAAAACTCTTAAAATACTCATTGTATCACTTTTTTAAATTTCATATTTTTTTATGTTTGAATTATCAATTACATTAATACGAGTAAATTCTAACATGAAATTTCAAAAATCCTATTATTACAAAAGCTTTCAGAAAATTATTTTATATGATATGAAGAAATTATTTATTTAAATTACGAGTAACTGTTATATAAACAACTTCTAGCATGAAATTTTAAGTTACATTTATAAAAATTATTTTTAATTTTGACTGGAATTTTTCGTTCAACGTTCTCAAAATCATTCTTTCCGACATTGATCAAGAAACTTTTAATGTTTATAATTTAAAAATTCCAAGCTAGAAATGACTTGTATAACAGCAATAAATGATTAATTATAAAATTTGAATTAAAATTTGAAATTGCGACTTAAAGATTTTCATTATTTTCAAGAAATATGAAGATTTGGCAGATAACTTGCTTATACAAATAAATAATATGAAAACATCATGATAATTTGTTTATGTACGAAAAAAAATCAATTCATATTGAAGAAAACATAAAAAAATGCATTAAAATGTTTGTAATCAAATTTTAAGCTTTCCATTGCCCCCTTTTAAGAGACTTTCTTTCATATTTTTTTGACACTAAGAAGCTTTAAACTCATAAATAAAATAGCTGCAATAATATATATTCATTATTTTAAAGATAATTTTTTAAAATTAAAAATTGGAAGCTTTATAAATATAGTAGTATTGTATTCATATAAATTAATAACAAAAGTTTAATTTCCTTTTACAAAAAAAACCCAAGATAATTCTTAAACTAAGGCACATCTAAAACACATCAATAATAATAATAAATTTTTCATATCCTTAATTGCTGCCTTTTTATTTATTCATTGCATTCAAAAGCAAAATAAATTTTTTATAGCATAGAATTCTTATTTATGCAATACAAAATGCTGCATTAATTTTCACTTATTCACTTCGTTCACAGCTTTTGCATTATTGATTTTTTAAATCCACTAAGAATATTAAAAATTGATCTAAGCATTTAAACTTATCATTTGTAAGTCTCATTTAAAACTATTTTTATGCGATTGTTATTGCGAATGCTTATAAATAAGGGGCTAGTAACTTACATTAATCACAATTCGCATTGAACTTATTAATCGTAAATCTCATTAAAAACTATTTTTATGCGATTGTTATTGCGAATGTTTATAAATAAGATGCTGTTAACAAATTCATCGAAAATCTCATTAAAAATTATTTTATAATTGTTATGAAATGCGAATGTTTATAAATAAGGTGCTGTTAACTATCTGTTTCTTAGAATAAAAAGAAATTCAAAGCTAAGTTATGTATTTATTTATTTATTTCTAATTAAATGACTTGAATGAAAAATTTCTGTAATGGCACTATCAATCATATAGAAGAAAAATCTAATTTATTTCTTTTTTAATGTTTCTTAGAATATATAAACTGAGCGAAAAAATATTTAACAAATAAATTTACATTTTTTTTAAATATTTAATGTTATCAATTCATATAATAAGATTTTGTTTATGCATATCAATCTAACAAAGAAAAATGGACTCAATTTTATATGATTTTTATTAAAAGGGACTCTAAAGATGACCGTTGCGAATATATTCAATAGAAACACCAAGTTTTCTGATATTTATTGCGTTATTGTGAATGTTTGTAAAATAAATAAATAAATTAATTAATTAAATTTAAAAATTAAAAATTAGCCAAAAACGGCCAATTGCCGGTTTTTAATAAAATTCCATTGAAATACTCTATTAACTATTTAAAAGAAAACGGGAAACTATACTTATTTAAATTTATTCAATCATTATCAGGAAAATTATTCAACTCGTTAAAAATTATTTTAAAAAGCATGATCCTATTCGAATTCATTTCTTTTTTTGTGAATATTTATAAGTACATTGTTAACCATCTTCATAAAACGAATTCACAATTCATTACCATATTGATTTATACTTAATTTAATCTGGCACATTGATAACTCTACAACGCTGTTGTATGCATATTATTTGTAAAAAAAAAAAATTTAAAACCAATTTTTAATGATTGTTATTAGGAATGCTTCACGAAGTGTTATTGCAACCACCAGCCATGTGAGTAAAACAAATTCACGATTATTTTTAATTAATTATGTGATTTCTTCACTGGAAAGGGTTTCGTTAATTAATGCTTAATCATCACACAGGAAATTATTCTAAATAATTGCTCCTTTCATTATAATTAAAATATTACTGCCAACTATCTGCATAAACCAATTGACAATTGTTTTTAATTAATTATTTGATTCCATTGAAAATCTCCTCATTATATTACACTTACCACTTAAAAAGGCAGCAAAAAACTCTAAATGATTGTTACTTTGAATATTTATTTAAAAGTTATTGTTGACTGTCTAAGTAAAACTGATTCATAACTAAATTCAGTACTTTTTTTTTTTTTATTTAATTATAAATCTCCTTTGAAAACTTATTCTGCATATTTTGTTAAGTATTTAAGTATATATATATATATATATATATATATGTTGCAATTTAAATCATTTATTTTTATTTGTGTAATTCAACATATTGAAAATAATGTGTTACTGCATGAATATCTTTCTAAAAAAAATTGCAAATTATTATTACTATTGCTTAAAAACACCACTGTCAATCACCTGCGCAAAACAATTCACAATTTATATCCGCATTTTATTTTATAGATTTCAATCAACTTATTGAAATGTGTTGTATGCAATTTAAAGAATAAATGCACATGTTATGATGGATTTGTGCAACAAAAACTATTACGAACCATCCATCTGTGCAAAATCAATCCACTCAGCAAACTCCAAACGATCAGAAACTCAACTCTCAAGTAACAGGTGCGTCTCACGATTCTGATGTCTACTAGACCACAGTAGCTGGACTGTCCAGAACAGATTAATCGATGCGTACATGTAAAATATCGATAAAGGGTGAGGTCTGTCGTAACAACCGATAGTCAATTTAAAGGCCAATCCCTTCGCACCACTGCACTGGAGGGGAAAAGGGGGGTGCGGGTCAATAACGGTCGGTCGGTGGCTGCTTCGAAATATGTCGGAATTCCGAATGTTGAATGTGCGGTCTGCAGAAATGTAAATAAGGGTTTCTGGGTTGATTACAGGCATGGGAACTCCAAATGGAAATCATGAATTGGGTGGTTTATTGAAAGAGGGATTCGTATGATTTCACGAACTCTGGCAACAATCTTTCGACTGTGTGCTCATTTTTTATTTTTCATCGGAAATATTACTACACGTTATAAAGAAGTAGATAGGAGTGTTTTTTGTTATTGTGTCTTCTTTGAACATTGGCATCCCCGGAAATGAAAAGGTAGATGAGCTGGTCAAAAGTATTCGTATGTCATATTATTCAAATTTCAAATGACCAGGTTACTCACAAGTCTGTATCGTCAAAAATCAATATAACCTTTAAGGTCAAGCAACTGTCACAATTAAAAGAAAGAACAAAAAAATGAATGTTGAGAAAGGTAACATCTATAATTTCCCGAACTACACCAGATACAGTGCTGATGCTGCCTTTCTTCTAGCTACGATGCATGACTGCTTATATGCACATCTTCACAGGTTCAAAATAGTTGATAGTCCTGCCATCCCCCTCTGCTGCAATGGTGGGGCGATGAACGCTGAGCATCTCCTCGTTTGCTGAGCGCTCACTCAGATCAGTGTTTTTACCAGATACTGGGAAGCGAGAGATCTTATAAATTGTTTGAAGACTTGATCCTGTTTTAATGGTTTAATTTTATGATTTGCTGGATCTGTGTATGGCATAAAGATAACTGTCTCTGTATCGCCAACTGTATTAGATATAAAAATCTTTGTACATCGGATAGCCTCATATTCCCACATATGTGGGAGGTTTGAATCCTTTGGTGTCAACCACTTTAATCATTACTTTCAGAAATTGGTAAACTGTAACTTTGTAAAGTCAAACCATGTCTTATCAGTAGTCAGGTGAAACCATTATTTTGATTGGAAAATAAAAATAAATTCAGAGTTTTAAAAAGAAAATGATCCAAATATAGTAAAAGTACAAATCTCATAGTACATTTATTTGATGGGACATGGAATAATTCATACTGAATTACTCTAATGTAAATAAATCTTTCTGTGTTGATTACAGCCATTCCCACAAATCAAAATATTGAATTAAAGTGTAATATTAAAGAAGGATTCGTTTGATTTAATAAACATAAGTGGCATCACTGTTTTAACTGTGTGCTTTTTTTTTATTATTTTTCATTTGAAACATTTAAGCAAGATATAGAGATGTGAACAGATAGTTTATTTTTTTATTCTGTTTTTTGTGTTTGGGAAACATCGGTCCGGCACATAGATTTATCTTCTTTATTCTCGTAATACTGCTACTACTACCCAATGCTGTATAGTTGTTTCAAAAGTTTAAATGCTTTTTTATATAGTTTTTGAAATTATGCGGTGAAGCTTTCATAGATTTTTGAAACTTTTCCCTCAAAAAAAAAAAAAAAAAAGAAAATTCCGACCTACTCATTTAATGCAGCAATTCTGGCAATGGACACAGAAAACCCCGTTATAATTTTTATTTGTTCCTTGGCGTGTTTCGAACCAGATTCCTCTGATTCAGAACTGCCTGATGGCCAATCGGCTAGTGCTCTGACCTTTAGTAGCACAGGCTTCAGATTAGAATCCTGTCGATAGCATGGATATTTATTAGTGGTTCGGAAACCACGTTAAATTTTAGGTCCCAGTCTAAATAACCCAAAGTGTGAAAAAATGAACGCAGATCGACAAACATCTTATTGATAAACTCAACTTCTGTTCAAAACCCAACCTACGCAACTGGAAACGATAAGGGCAACCACTTATCTTGAATGAAATCTTTTCCTTGTGGTTCGCGTAACACTCTACTTGATTTAAGAAATCGCCCACAAAGGAGCGAATGAAATGGCAAATCCTACTGTTCTCCTTTTTCCGAAAAAAAAAAGACATTAAAAAGAAAGAGAATTAACTAATGCGACTTTTCTTTTGATGCATTCATATTTAAATAAAAGCCCCCGAAGGCATTTCGAAGCACGCCCAGTGGAAAACGCGAGGAATCGATTTCTTCTTTGTTTTCGTTGAAAGCATTGTTTGGAAAGAGCTCAAACAAAACCCAAAAGTGCTTTCGGGCTATGTTCTATTTTAGGAACCAATGATTACCAAACTCAGCATTTTGACTGCTTCGTGAAAACGAAAGATTGAATTAAAAATCATTTCCACTTGATGTGCTTCAAACAGCATTGCCTTTAAGCAGTTCTCTTGTTACTTATATGCCAAATTAAATAAAAAGACTTTTGAGGAATATGCCAGAAAATTTTCAGTAATTTTTGATGTCAATCAGTAATGGATGAGTAATAGGTAAACATACACCAGTATCTCCCAATTTACTCTAAATACTATAAGAATGGGAAAATACAGATTAAAACTAACTACACTACGTAAAAAAAAGTAGAAGGACACTTGATTTTGTAACAATAACCGAAAAATATTTTATTTTTTACTAAAATTTTTATTAGAAACATTTCACAAATATTTTAAAAATACAATTTTAACATCAGAATTATGATATTCAAACATAAAATATTAATGGCAACAAAAAATAGTTTCTCTTTTTTTGAAACTTTGTAAAAGTAGAAGGACAGCATTATAATGAATGAAAAAATAGTGATTTTAATAAGGAATGTTCTTCCCATTGGCCTTTATAAATTCAAATATTCTGTTTGGAAGTGAATTGTATAGAGATTGAACTTCGGTTTGACAAAAATTGTCCCACGAGTCATTCAATGCTTTCTCGAAGCTGAGTTAGCGAATCAAATTGCCTTCCATCAGCATAAACTCGACGAACTAGCATTGCCCAGATGTTTTCCCACATTAAGGTCAGGACTTTTGGCTGGCCATGGTAAAACATCCACATTATTTGTTAGGAACTAATTTTTGACTCAGTCGCGGTGTGAATGGAAGCTCCGTCTTGCTGAAACTTCCACTCTTCACCCCCAAGTCAGAGCCATAAGGAAGAATCTCGGAATTCAGTTCTTGAATGTAGTCTGTATGTTTTTGCCTACCATTTAAGAAAACCAGATTTGTCCTTCCTCCGTATCCAACAGCCAACCAAACCATTAAACTCCCTCCTCCCATTTGTCGTGTTGAATAGCATTCGTCTTCATTCCCCAGACAATGTCAGTAGTGCTGATATCCGTCTGGACCGTCTAAGTTAAATTTCTTTTCATCCGAAAATATCACAGAAGTCCATTCTGTAGTCCAAGACGTGCTCCTTAGCCCACGCTAAACGGTTATCAATGTGAGCTTGTATCCACTTAGGATGATGTTTCCGTTTTTTGAAAATGAATTTTTAGATTTTTAATATAGTTGTAAACTGTTTGTTTCGTCGCATGATTAAGTCCTGCTTTATTTCTTGCCTTTGAAACACTTCCTTTGTTCTTCTTAAGCACACGAACAAGTTTTTCTTTCATCACGTGGTGTTAACTTTTCGGTCTACCAGTCTTCTTTTTTTCTTTCCATTTTATAAGAATTTCTGATAATGTTTGAAACTGTATTGGGGCTCACCTGCAACAATCGAGCAATCTCTCTGACACCTTTACCATCATTTTGATATGTGGAAATTTGGCCTTTTTGAAAATCGTTCAAGGTATTCTTTTATGTATTTCTACGGAGAAACAGTGTAACTTTTAAACAAATATATTTTTTTGACAGAAAAGGATAAAACAAAGCACAAAATCACTATTTAACTAAAGAACAACTCCCTAAATTAAATATATTAGCAAGTGTCCTTCTACTTTTTACGCATCTGAAATTATATATACTAATTTTATTATCAATATTAGTGGTAGATGTTTAATTTTTGCCTAAAATGAAAAAGGGGTCATTAAACTAAATCTGCATAAATATCTGGTAGTTAGAAGAAAATAAGAGATATTAATTGGCAAAAATACACTGTCCTTCTATTTTTTTTACGCAGTGTAAGTAACGCTTCACATACTATGCAATTTGTGATGAAGGAAATGTCGGTGCAATTATTTAATAAGGTAACGCTTCCTATGCTATGTAATTCGCGATAGTAAAAAAATATCGGGAAATGATTTAATTTACTGAACGTATCCTAGTCTGTGTAATTCGAGATGAAATCATTTTGGCGCAATGATTTAATTAATAAATGATGATTTAATATGAAATGATAATTAAATTATGTATGATTTAATAATACTATATAATTCGTGATGGAAAAATATTGGTGCATAGATTTAATTTAAATAACGCTTCAAATGCTATGTATTTCGTGGTTGAAATATGTTGATGCAATGATTTAAATAAGTAACTCTTCATATGCTTTGTAATTCATGATGGAAAAAATGTTAAGGCAGTGCAGCATGATGAACCTTGAGGAAACGCTTCTTATGATATACATTTCATGATGGAAAAAAAGGCAGCATGTTATACGTTAAGTCGTGCTTATAGAGATGCCAAATTTAAAAGGAACTAATTAAAGAGTCAACTAGATTTAAACGGAACTTTTCTGCCGTTTCTCGGGAAATTTTCCGTAATTTTTGGTTTAAAAAATGTACAATGCTATCTTCCAATGAAAATCGTCACTAGAGATTTACATTCATAAGTTCAATTAATCTTATTATCTAGTGATGCAGATATTTTTAAACGCATTGAAGATGCTTTCTTATTACTAGCAATACATGTAGTGAATTATCTATTACAGATTAGATTTAATACAGCAGTATATGTTGAATAAATCTAATAGAGCCTTTTAATCTAGATCATTTTTAAAAGGAAATATAAGCATGATCAGCTGATGCAACTTCAAGAAAATTGACGACGAAAAAGCTCATACACAACAACTCTTAAACGTTTCCATAACAATCTGACAGTTCAGTCAATATATCAAATTAACAATTATTTTTTTAAATAAAGAAGAAAAAACGTAATGCAGACATGCATTGAACCATTGACTATGATGGATTGTTACTTTAACATTCGTATAAAATCTACTTTTCACAAAAGCTGAAATTATTTCTCTTCAAATCGATAGATAATTTCGTTAAATTGAAAAATGTAACAGACAAAATACTTTTGTTTAAAAGTTTCTTTAGAATTATTATTGTTTTGTTAATTATATTGGTATAGGGTACACAAAGAGAACGCGATTTTCTCAGGTATTGCACGCCTTTAAAGATTATAAGAAATCTTTTATTTTTTTGGGGATGGGCAAATGCATGTGTGGTTTATACAACGTGGCGTATAATAGTGAGGCATGTATGATATTAATTTTGTAAGATAAATATTTTCTATTTTATTCATTATTTTATTGTTAATGTTAATACAATTATTTTAGTTTTTCGATTCGTAGTAACACTTCACAAACAAACTAATCTTAAGTATGTTAATTTAAATTACATTATCTTAACATCAAAAACAGACTGGGGGATATCATCTGAAAATATATTGTATCAGAGTAGAACCACCATCTGTAGTGAATAAATCTATTTAGCTTCTGATCCTATTCTGATCCATTGAAAACAGATATATCAATACCAAATGTCAAAACCGACTCCAATTATTCCGATATTAGTGCAAATTTAATTGATATTAAATTCTCGCTACTGTGACTACAATTTTAGGATAGATGTGTAATCTTAGATTATGCCACCTTTTGACGACATAAAAGGTAGTGACTTGAAAATATAGCAAGTAGCATAAAAAAATTTTTTTTAAATCAATTCCTACTTTTTTTTCACTATATTGCAGAAAGCCCTTTATAAATAATATTCATTCATTTTTTGAAGTTTATCTGATGCCATCTATTAATAGATATAGACAACTTAAATCTAAAATGAAAATAAAATTAATTAATTTAATTTAATTACCGAATTAAAATTTGAAAAAAACTGTATTATCCTAAAACTGTGTCATCCACTACACGTTCAAAAAAATGTATTTGGACTTGAATGGATGAATAAAAAAGTATTTTATTAACAATTGAAGATTTGAACAAGATATATATAGGGAGAGTGTGTGAGCTAATAGAAGGAATTGAAAAACCACTCCAAATGAGGGAATTAATAATCCTGCTATCTTAAACGAGGTCGCCATATTTGCAACAGCTTGTGATTTTCCCGAACTCACAAATCATGATCACATGTAACATATACCTCTGCAACACATGTTGGGACAGGATGGTTAATATCAAACATAGAATGTTTCTTCTGAAAATAAATGAACGTTTCATCTCTGACGGCCCACACAAAAGCACCTCCCATTTCTCGTGTGACAAGAACTATTATTGTAGCACATCTATTAACCCCGCTCGACAAAGTGGGACATGTCCCTTTCTGACAGGACATAGAAATACTACAAGAAAGCAATTGTTATTAGAATGGGGATGACTGGCTGTTATCAGTTCAAAACCAGGGGGATTTCCATTCTCGGATGTAACAAATTAATGCACGCGAGAGCGTGTATTAATGCATTGTTAAGACCGAATTAATGCACACGAGAGTAATTGTCAGCGAGACTTTATGTACCTGGGGATTTAACAAGCCTTTCCGATTCAGACAGTCACAGCTGTGTTTTCTCTCAAGGAGAGAAATAAAACGGAATCGAAATTAGAGATTCTCTTTTTGAGGAAAGATTTATTAGTTAAAAGCTACATTTTGTCATACATTTTGAAAAAAAAAAAATTTCTGTAAAATTAAAGGTGTATACTTATTTTAACATTTTTGGTTTCACTTGTAATGTATTTCACTTGTAATGTATATCTATATAGATAAATGCAATAGTATGAAAAAGTAATCAGTTTTAGAAGAAAGCCAAATGTATTTTTTTATAAAAGAAAATGGAAGAATATATTTAATGGTGTAGTTAATATCTTGCAAAGAAAAGAATTGAGAGCCATAAAATATCGATAAATTATAGATGTACAATAGTTAGAAGTGGTTGCCACTAGTAAATGCGGAACTAAGTTTAACAATTAATAACCAAATTTGTTAGTTACAGGTCAGGAATTCAGGAAGAACAAAACTCGTGTTATTACTTAAATATATACATATATATAATATATATAATATGATAATATATATGCATAAATACAATATAAGCATAAACATAATATAGTTATTACATAAATATAATTACATAATAACTCGTGTTATTACATAATTATATATAATAAATATAAGTTATTACATAAATATATATGTGTTTGTTGTTGATAATTGGTGAGCCTAGTGTTCCACTGATGTATACCACGGACATCTCACTGATAAACGATGGTCATGACATGCTATGATGATTACCACATGGTCTTTTAGGGCTAACAAATCAGCATTTGTAAAACATGGTAAAAACAGCATTATGGTAAAACACTAACCAAGTACCCTGATATTTCCAAGTGCTTCAAATACTCTTTAGCAATGCAATCGTGTCTTCTATGTTAGTTACTGGAAAAACTGACTACAACAAAAAAATACCAAATCTGAGACTGTGGGTAGTCTAACTATGCACGTTACCTTTGGGTCAAGAGTTGAATAACACACTATATAATAACAATTGAAAATTCGATAATTTTCTTGATTTAATTTCATATTACTATACATAAACATAATGCAAACTGGTTCAAATATCAACATGAGAACCCGAACCGAAAACTTCCATGTACTTAACTGGGCAAGTCTTTTGCGTGCGAATTCCGTTCTGATATCACTTGTAATAATGATTATCCAAAATTTCTACTTTCCGAGAAGATAATTAAGTGTAATTACTATTCATTTGTGTGGTGTATGGGGAACAAACTCTAATTAATACCAAAAATTTCAATTTGTTGCTAATGAGTTGCTAAGATTCCTAAATTTTTAATTAACTAATCGTAAATTGTTGGATGGGAGAAAACTTAAACTAAATTATTGGTTAAAACTATTGGATAATTAGTCCTTTATTCTAAATTAGTTAGTAGCAAATTGTTAATTATTGAACTATCGTATATGAGAAAATTAAAAATGTTAATTAGTCAGCTCTAAGTTGTTAACTATTAAATTGTTCGTAATTGAGAAAAGTTATAACTTATCAATTTAGTATGAAAAAACTCAAAAATTGTCTTTTAGTTGAAAATGTTGTTCATGAATAAATTTCTTTATGGAAGAAGACTCCTAAGTTGTTATTAATAATTAAGTTATTATTAATTATTTAATTTTCTTAACTAGAAAGTCATGAATTGTTAATTATTAAATTGTAACTGAGAAAATCAAAATTGCCAATTATTAAATTATAATTGAGAGAAGTTAAATTACCAATTATTAAATTGACATAATGATAAATTGTTAATTATCGAATTGTATTGATAATATATATTAATTTTAATATTGTCGTAAAAAAGAACAATTCTAAACCATTGATTATTAAATTGCTTATGGAAAAAAACTCAAAAATTGCCTATTTGTTAGAAATAATATTGTTGTTAATGAATAAATTGCTTTACGGAAGATGATGATAGTTGATTGATGATTGTTAATAAACTCATATTTGTGAAAATTGCAACAACATGAAGGACTTACGCGAGTGTGCTGAAATTTTCCTGAAATGCAAATTAGCGCATGATATGCAAATGATTAGAATTTCAAATCCGTAGCGCATGCGTATGCTGAGCAGCGCCTTCTGAACGGTGGATGGATCCGAATAAATAGACTGCTGTAGCGAGGCGTGTATGGTTATCGGTGGTTATCTGCTAGTGGTAAACGTTAGTTCAATCGTTAGTTATGCCTCTTCGACGAAAGAGAGAGAGATTTGAACAACTTACAGAGTTTGAACGGGGAGAATCATCGGCCTCCGTAAAGCTGGATTGTCTTATCGTGCAGTAGCCGCTCGTGTGCAGCGTAACCGCAGCACAGTGATGCGTCTTTGGAAGCAGTGGACGGACGAGTGTCGGACAATTTGGAAATCCGGCAGTGGACCCCGAAATGTGACGTCAGCTCGCGATGACAGACACCTGGTCCGCATGGCGCTGACGGACTGTGCAGCTTCCTCTAGACAATTGGCAGCACAGTGGTCAATGGCTACAAGTGTTTCATTGTGTACTTCATAAAATGCAGCGTGGACTGCGCGCAAGGACTTTATACAGGATCCCACTCACGCTAAACCATCGCCGCCTGCGGCTATAATGGGCCGCTCAGCATAGAGACTGGCGTGTTGATTGGCAGCATGTCGTGTTTTCTGACGAATCCCGCTTTAATTTGTGGTACCATGATGTCCGCATTCGTGTCAGACGGTATGCCGGTGAACGCTACCTTCCGGAGTGCATTATCGAACGCCACAGTGGACGAACACCCGGCGTTATGGTCTGGGGTGCCATAGCATATCATGGACGATCTGAACCGCTAAGAATTGTGGGCAATCTGAACAGCAACCGGTACATCAGTGAAGTTCTACAGCCCTAATCTGTTCCCTTCCTTCAAAGCTTGCCAGGCGCTGTATTTCAACAGGACAATGCTCGCCCTTATCGCTAGGACTGTTCAATGCCTTCTTTGCAACGCGGCAGGTACAGCTTCTTCCTTGGCCTGCGTATTCCCGGATATGTCGCCGATTGAACATGTGTGGGATTTCGTTGGTCGGCGTCTCACTCGTGATCCTCGTCCTGTTGCTTCGGCAGACGAACTTTGGGTGCGCATACAAACAATAGGGAATGCTCTTCCTCAGGCAGACATTCAAAATTTGTTTGACTCCATGCCACGTCGTGTAGCAGCACTTATTGCGGCTCGTGGTGGCTACACAAAATACTGATTCCGATCTCTTGTTATTGTTTGTTTGCTTTGAACATTTAATCATTTATTTGTACCACTACCACTCAACTGTGTATTAAATTTCCTTCAATTATGACGATTCCTTCATGGTGTTGCAATTTTCACAAACATGAGTTTATATTATTAATTTGTAATTGAGAAAATTTTTACTAAATTGTATAGTTGAGAAAATCATAAATTGCTAATTCTTAAATTTAATTAAGATGACCCCTAAATTGGTAATTAGTCAATCGTTAGTTATTAAATTGTTGATTGACAGAAATTAATTAAACTCTTAGATAGTTAGTCTTTAAAAGTCCTCTCTCACTGTTAATTAATGAATTTTCTAAATTGTTATTCAAAATATTCAGTGCATCCATAAATGTGATACGTTCTTTTTCAATAATTATGTGTTATGTATTTCTCTAAATGAATGAATGGGACAGTAAATGACAATATTTTTTTAACAACATCATTTAATGGATTTTTTCCTACAAAATTTTTGCAACAAATAGAATTTCCAAAGAGAAAATTCATCAAATGTGTCAAACACCTGGTAATTTAGATTAAATAAAGAATATATATGCTTTAAAAAAATGAAAAAATTCTATATTCAGGTAAATAAAGGGAAAGAAAATGGCGAATAAATTATTATTTAAAAACATTTCAAATGAAATTTGCCAACAAAAAAAAAATTATTGTACTTTTTAACCTCAACAACAGTGGGAGTATGTTTATATTTAAGTATGTATAGAACAACCCAGCTATGGCGATGTAGAAAGGACATAGCCTTCCACGAATACTTTTATGGGTAGCAACCCATCATTTGAATATCGTACAGAAAAAAAAAAATGGAAACCGCCCATCAAGCATCCTGAGTGTCAATTTGAGACTGTTTACACGAAGGGTGGCCAACCCAAATGATCTTGTGGACCACTTTGAAAATGCATCATAACGCTATCTGCAATCTTCGAGGGTCGCATATAAAATTATGTATCCTCATATTAGATTTAGACTCACTATAGACATTTTGAGTAAAAAATTGAAGCATAAAGAGTTTGTGTTTTTATTTTAGTGTTTACTATTATTCTTACATGTAAACATAGATAATATAATAATAATGATGATACTAAACGCACTTTGTAAAGAAATAAGTATATATATAACGCTAAAAATGAAATATAAAAAATATATAAATATAAACGAAATGAAAAAAAAAGAAATAATTAAATATATTTATTTTATAAGTGCTATATTTGTTTCTCCACTTATCATGTGTTCGTAGAATATAATTTAATTATTCTGCGTACTCCTAAATAGAACAAGCAAATCAAAGTTAACTTTTTCTCATAATTTCGACAGTTAATTTTTGAATATATAGAGGCCCACATAAACTATTTTTTAATACATTGTTTTTCACTACTTCAGCCGTTATAAAATAAATATAATAATGGGATAAATCTCACGGGCCGAAAAATATTCAAGTCAAGCCGCGGGTTGGCCACTCCTGGCTTACACATTGTCACAATCACTATCGAAACTCTTCGTTTCTGAATACAGTGATTGCAATGAGCCTTTTCAGCAGATGCTTCAAATAGTATTCGTATAATATAATTGCAGTAAATCTTTAAATCGTTTATAATAAAATAATAGAAATAAAGAAAATAATATGGAGTAAACGTGTTTATTATAAATGAATTGAAATATATTATCGACGATGATGAGTTCATTATTATTTCAAGTTTTAAAAAAAAATATTTTGGGGAATGTCTTAAATTTTAGAGATTCATTTTTTAATGTACGCCTTTTTTTATAAATATTTTCTCTGTAAACAATATTTCAGAATCTATCAAATTGGGAATTAATTTTAATATTCTGTAAGAACTAACTACAAAAATGAAATGTTGTAGCACGTAAAATTATTTATTTAATATTTTTAAAACGTTTGATAACTCCCTTCATATTTACGTCATTGAAGTTTCTAAAATTATGAATATCTTTCCAAACCGAGAAAAGGATATTTGAATCCCATTGTTACGAATTCAAATGTTTATTCTTTATAGTCTTTATAGAGCAGTACTAACAGCATTTTAATACAAGATCCAATTCTTTAAGAAAGTTGATTCATGTTTTGACAATAACACCCCAAAAAGATGCAGTTTTATATAGTCTTTAATAAAAACTAGCATCTATCCTTAAAATCAACGAATTTAGTAGAAAGGCATGTATTTAATAAAATTTTAATGTAAGGAGTTTGTGACCTATGGGAAAATTGATAATCATAACTTTTATAAAAGTAATAATATTCGTTTTCGTAATACTTTTCCATTTATTATTTTGTGTTTGTTATCTACAGGCATTTCCTAAATAAACAGTGATTATGGGTTTGCGATTGTAAACCCTATTCTAATTACAGGATGAAACACTAACATTTCAAATCCAGTGCGATTTTTCAACTAAATAATGTAGTACGCTTTTTTTATAAATATTTTCTCTGCAAATAATATTTCAGAATCTATCAAACTGAAAGGAATTTTAATATTCTGTAAGAACTAACTACAAAAAAAAATGTAATTAATTCTTACAGAACTATTTAATTCGTTGGTACTGGCTTCTTTAAGAGAATAACTAAAAAGTAAATAAAAAATCTGTAAAATCCTTGTAAATCCTTATAAAAGATATCATTTGAAACCAAATATGTTTTTTCTCGAAATTAAATTAGGGTTTCCTTAGTATCACATAATTAAATGAGATTTGGTTAAAATTTATCAGAGAAAACAGAAAAAGAAAACATTTTTTATGTAATATTGCATATTCGCTTAATTGGGTTAATAGCTTCTTCATTTGCTGTATGAGTTGCTTTATTGAAATGAAACTAGTTTCATTTAATGTATGAGCTGCTTATATTGCTTGAGTTTGAGTTGTATTTAATGCTTCTTCATTCGTTGTATAAGTTGCTTTATAGTAAATGAAACTAATTTTATTTAATGTGAATACTAGTTGCTTTTAATGCATTTGATAATTGAATTTAATGCATGAATCACTTCATTTAATAATGAGTGAAGTTGCTTACCTGCTTCTTCTGAGGGGATCTTCCCAACTTGATATGAAGCTCTTCACAGTTGACGCAGGGGTGACCAAAGATATCGTCTGGCCGATATAGGGTGCGACGAACGACAAAACGATGACAAAGTGCAAGAACTCCTTGTTTAACTTTGCACACATCTTGGATACCTTCATTTTTATAAGAAGAATTCTAGAAGGTTCAACACACAAAACTGAGATTGAATTTCGTTCGGTGAATCAGCTTTTTTTATTCAAATTTTAAATTCGTCTTTTAAATTATTTTATTTTATTTTTCTACACTGCTGTTTTTTTTTAAAAGCACGATTACCAAACTCCTATAAAGACATTTGTAGAATGCTCGTCCATGTATTTTTCCACAAAAAGCACTTTAGAATCACAGATGAACTTTGGTTGTCCATTTATTTCAAACCAAATGCGAGATTTTGATGAATGTCGCTTCCAAAAGCCTAAAATCGCGTGAAAATAGCGATTGTTTTACAAATTTACAAAACACGATGGGATGTGATAAAAGTGTATCAAGTGATTTGATCCTTCTAAAATAATATTCACTTAATGTCTTTCTGATGTTTATATATGTCAAATAAGCAAGGATAAAATTCTCGCAGTTTGTCAATTTATTTTTCTATCTGTTGATTTGTTTAAACTGTTTTGCAGATATGCACATATAAAAAAAAAATATTAAAATGCTTGATATTTTTCCAGTTAAAAAACGAATCAATTTATCAGTTTTCAAAAATGAATCCGTCCAAAGAAATAATAATTTTTTTTTTCTAGGAGAACAATAAGTAAAGTAACAATGAATTTTCAGATATGTAAAGTGTCATAAATCCTTATTAATGAGCAAAAGTATTTTTCGATCTTCCGCTTGATATCCTGCAATTAAATATAAATCTTATTTTATAAGAAACATTGTATTTCCGTGCACTCAAACACCATTTTTAAAAAATAATTAATTAAAAGTAAGAATTTCTAGAAACTTGAGTTGTAATAAGCCACTGTTCCCTTTGCACTAATGCATCAAGTTGAAATTGTGGATGTTATATATAAATAACAATAGCAAGGATATGTTATTTGGGGTAAGGAGATAAATAATAACCCCAAACACGAAAAGCAACTGGTATCGGAAACTCAGACAAAAATCTGCTGCTTCTTCCCAAAGCCCTCGCTCACCCACACTAAAATCACCGAAGGTGTTCTCTGGGCCTAAGGGGGCTTCGCCGCAAGAGGGCGCTGCACTGGAACGAATCCATTGGGTTATCAGAAAGGTAAGACTATCCCTTCCTTCCCCGAGCCAATTCGCTTAAAAGCAATTTAGTTAACTTCTGGCCCTCTATTGTTAATAAAATTGCGAGGGTGGAGGAGGTTCTCCTTTTATTGTTGAATTGGATAAAAGCTTTCAAATTTTTGCTTTTCCAGTAATGTATCGTGAAATGAGTTCTTTGGAAAGATTCTTGTCTTTTGTGCTTATTTGCTTTTACAGTTATTCGATACGCTATTTTTAGTTGTCGAAATAGCTGTCTATGTCGGCAATGCATATTATAAATCTGTAAACAGGAAAGTGTTTTATATTTTAGGGTCGAGAAGGTGGAAATGGGGAACCTTTCATGCAGGAAAAATAGAAATTCATACAATAATTGTCTCCCCAATTGTCAAGAAGGGTCGAAACAACAAGCCGTATATAACATGGTGTCTAGACTGGCAGGAACACGATAATTCTGCAGAAAATCTGTTCTATGTCTATTGTTATACAGGAGGAAAAATTATATCCCCTTGTTGAAATGGGCTTATTTGCTTGCAGAGTCAATACGTTATTTTTAGTTGTTAAAAAAAAAAAAATCAGAGCAAGCTTCTATGTCGAAGGTGAATATGATGAATCTGTAAGTCGAAATGTGTTTTTTATTTGAGGGTTGAGAAGGTGGAATTGAGGAAGAAATGAGGAATCTTTCATGTAGTAAAAATAGAAATTCGTGCATTAATTGGTTCCAAATTGTTATAAAAGGTCGAATCAACAAGCTGAATATGACAGGGTGCCTAGACAGGCAGGAACACGATAATTCTACAGAAAAGTCTATTGTATCCCAGGATTCCCTTCTTCCAGATCCAAGTAATGTATTGTGAAATGAATTCGTTGGAAAGATTCTTGTTGAATGGGCTGACTTGCTTTACAGTTATTCAATACTCTATTTTTAGTTGTGAAAAGAACAGGGCAAGCTTCAGTGTCTATGTCGGAGAAGAATATGATAAATGTGTAAGTCGGAATGCGTTTTATATTTCAGGGTCGAGGTGGTGGAAATGGGGAATCTTTCATATAGGAAAAATAGAAATTCTTGCATTAATTGTCTACAAATTGTCAAGAAGGGTAAAAAAAACAAACGGAATATAACATGGTGTCTAGACCGGCAGGAACACGATAATTCTGCAGAAAATCTGTTCTAAGTCTATTGTAATCCAGGAGGAAAAATTATATCCCCTTGTTAAAATGGGCTTATTTGCTTGCAGTTATTTAATACTCTGTTTTTAGTTGTTGAAAAAAAAAAGCAGAGCAAGTTTCTAAGTCAAAGATGAATATGATGAATCTGTAAGTCGAAATGTGTTTTTTTATTTGAGGGTCGAAGAGGTGGAATTGATGATGAGATGAAGAATCTTTCATTTAGGAAAAGTAGAAATTGGTGCATAAATTGTCTCCAAATTGTCAAGAAAGGTCGAAAACAACAAACGGAATATAAACGGTGGGCAACGGACCGGCAGGAACACGATAATTCCACAGAAAATCCATTCGAAGTCTGTTGTATTCCAGGAGGAAAAATTAAATCCACGTCTTCCAGATCCAAGTAATGTATCATGAAATGAATTCTTCGGAAAGATTCTTGTTGAAATGGGTTTATTTGTTTTACAGTTATTTAATACGCTATTTTTAGTTGTTAAAAAGAGCAGAGTAAGCTTCAGTGTCTGTGTCGGAATATGATAAATCTGTAAGCAGGAAAGTGTTTCACATTTCAGGGTGAAGGGATTGAATTAAAGATGAAATGGGGAATCTTTCATGTAGGAAAAATAGAAATTTGTACTTTTATTAAAGTACGAATTTCAGCAAATTGTCGAATAAGATCGAAAACAACGTGGAATATAACAACGGAACGACAGAATATAACATTGTGTCTATACTGGCAGAAACACAATAATTCTATAGAAATTCTATTGGAATCCAGAAGGGAAAGATATACCAAAAAAATAAAATATCCAGAAGGGAAATTCTGACAAAATTGACATGATAAAAAAAACAAATGCTGGAATTCGTTGAACTAGTTTTGAACGAGTTCCTACGAGAGTGAGACAAAAATTTTATGTATCTCTTCTAAAAATGGGCACATAAACCTGGAGATAGATTGCTATTGTTTTGTTTTGGTGGTGAATGGACTAAGCTCTACTCTCCATATCTATATGTGGAGGAGGACAATTTCCCATAGTGTGATGTAGGTGCAAAAGGAATTGCAACGCCCTTGATAACGTTGAATCTGTTACTCACATGCCACATCTGTTAATCACATGCTGTTATTCACATGGTCGAGGTTTCTGTCATTTGAAAATATAATTTTACTTCACATATTAATTTTGGTGATGGTTTACATTATTAAACCCAACATATGCATATATGCTCAATCAATTAATGTATGTTTTCTATTACCGATCGACTTGACATCAAATTATTCGTTATTAAAACGACTTAGACACAGCATATTCAGCATTTCACATGTGGTGCCTGCCGGAATGTGCACCTTGTGTCCAATGGAAAGACATTCCCACCTATAGATAAACCAGATACAAGTGTAAAAAAAAAAAAATTATGTTACTAAAACAGCATTATTCAATCTATCAATACTTGTGACCCAATTTCCAATTATAAATTTCGTCACTTCCTCATCCCTATCACAATATCAAGGCATACAATAATAATGTATTTTGACGCTTAAAGCTACATTATGCCCTTTATTATAAACTTAACATATTATCAATAATGTATAAATTTATCGATATTTGGCAACACCAATCCACTGCAATCAAAAAATCAAAATAGTTGTCTCTCTGTTTCCCCATTTACGTCCCCCATATAGGACAATCTGATGGTTTTGTAAGAGTTCCAGATTTTTCTTGAACATTTTGGCACCTCTGTACGCAACATGTGGCATGTGCACGCATGTGCCAATGTGCCATGCATGCAACATGCGACGAAAACATGTATATATGATATAACCTCGTTCACATCCAGCTAGTCCCGATCAAGCTGAAATAGTTTCGACTAATAGCTTCTATAGCTATTAATCTATCCTATCTGTGTGTGTTATAATTTGGGTGTCAATTGCAGATTCACATTAAATAGTCCCGGCATTAGATATTTATAGAATAATGGATAAACTTACATATCACCAATAATAAGTAAATTTATTGATATTTGGCAACCTCGATCCGCTGCATTCACAAAACGTAGATCGTTGCCTCTCTGATGCTCTTATTACGTCCACCATATGACCTTCTGACGGTTTTGCGAGAAGTTCCAGATTTGACACGAACATTTTGGCGCTTTTGCATGACTGATACGCAAAAATGTATAAATGCTGCTCTTCGTTCAATTACAAATAGTTCCTATCGAACCTATTCTGTATGAAGGCGTCGAAATTTGGATGTTAATTACAAATTACATTAAATATTCACTGCATTAGATTAATACAGAATCGTGAATAAATATTTTACTGGGCGTAAGTGAGCGTTAGACGATAGTGAAGCATGAATGGTCGAGGTTTATCACGTTATCAAGTGTACAGATAAGCGTGGTTCCAAAAAAATAAAATTATTGTTGAAACCGTAGTAAATTATGTAAATGAGACACCTAAAATGAAGAATATTTCTGCACTTTGCAAAGTGAGTAAAAGTACATTCGGTGTGCTATTTTATAGTGTGGAAAGATTAACCCTCTTTCAAAGATTAAATCATCTTTCACGTGGGAAATTCCTGCAGCGTGCTAATTAATTAAGAAATTAAATCGCCATTTTTCCAGAAAAGGAAAACCTACGGTAAGCAGAGAAGTTTCGAGATGGTTTATTTGTGATGAAATTGAGCTACTTGGTCGACATATTCGGGCACATTTAATTGGAAATTTTATGAAAAATTTTAATTGAAAATCTTTACAAAAACTTTTGAGCATTATGAGCATAAAAAATTATAAAGAAACTTATTTTTTGCATTAATAGTGGCCATTGATAACGTGTGCAGCAAATATGCAGGAGGCTAAAGGTGAATCCACTGGTAGTCACTGTTTTCAGAAAAGAGGAGATAATGTGACAATTGTAAAAATATATAAAAGTCTCACATTTTCAGCGAAACAAAATGGTGGAAATTTTTTGTGGTTTCTCCTATAACGAGTACATTCGGGGCAAAAGTCTTCATGAAACGCAATGATATCTTCTTATGGTCAGCGGGATGAGTCACATGGATTACACCGTTGTTCACCAAAAACAATTTCTTGAGGTACTCAGTAGATATTTAGGAACGTCCTCTGTCAAGAAGTAGTTCGAGTCGTTACAACATGGTAATAGATGAGCATTTAGAAATTTAAAATCATTTTTGGGATTGTAACAATATTTCTCTTTGAGCACAGAAATGATATGATATACGGATTTATCATGCCCATTCCAAACGTAGATATAGAATTGAATTTACAAAAAGTAAGTCTAGGAGGAAAAAAACCTTTAATGAAATTTTTTGATTTTCTGATTTATTGCTTTTATTCAAAGCGTAGAGTTGAAACTTAAAAAAAATAATTCAGTTGGAAATATAAACTTTTGAAAATACTTTCTGAGATGCGCTTTTTTTCTACCCATTCTTGGAATGCATTAAGAGACCCAAAGGTATTACATGCATCGTTAATGTGCAGGTGGGCTCAGGATGAATCTGCACGGGGATCTTTTGCAGTTGATGTTTCAAGGAACACGCAGACTAGATCAGGGGTAACCAATGTGGCACGCCTTGAATATTTTTCTGGTTCGTTGAGATTTATCACACTTTTACAAAATATATTTATTTTAGAATAGCCAAAGTAGTCAAAACCAATGTATTTAAAAAAATATATTATGTGTGCATCCATATATTCAAAAATTAACTGTCGAAATGATGAGAAAAAAATTAACTTTGATTTTAAAATAATATTCTTGCGAATATAGGACAGATATTGCATGTTTTATTTACAAGTTTACAGTTACGAGTTCGCAGAATAATTAAATTATATTCTTTGAACTCATGATGAGCTAGCATCTTGGAACGGCTAATGAAACAGGTTCTATGTTTCACTTTTTAAGTGGCCTCAGTGACAATTCCTAATACACACAGTTGATTGTCCATAGCCAAACCAGACTCTTAGTTCTAGTTGTTATCGTTTTAGTTCAATTTACACCTACGAATCGTTTTTTTTTTTTTTTTTTTTTTTTCGAAAATGAAATTAACCCAACACAAAACACGTTCAAACATATAGGACGCTAACCTGCAACACCCATTACGATGTGCACGTATCCAAATTGAGATCGATTTGCAAAAGCTGAGTGAAAAAGTGGAGAAACAATTATCGCACTAGTAAAATAAATATTTTTCAATGATTTCATTTTTGTATTTCGTTCATATTTATATATTTTTTATATTTCATTTCTAGTGTTATATATTTCTTTGCAATAATGTGCTTTTAGTATCATCATTATTATTATATTATCTATATTTACCTGTAAGAATAATAGTAAACACAAAAATAATAACCTTTTATGTTTCAATTTTTCACTCCAAAAAAATGTCTATAGTGAATCTAAATCTAATATGGTGATTGTGACTGCGTGTATCACGAGTCTCTCATCACGATTAGTCAAGCTTTGATAGGTATTTTCCAAGTTTCTGTTCCATACGACACACAAATTCCTCTCGACATAAAATTCTTCTCGGAAATCGCTGTTCATTCATTACCTACCGCTAGCCTATTTGGAGCATATATAACTTAAAAAAGAAACACAATATGTTTGTCATGTTCTACTCACACGAAAAAGAAATGTAATGTAGACATACACGGACATAAACAATGTCTAGTGGTTGTCCATTGTTTACATTACATTTATTGCAGCCCTGCACACCAAATGCGTTATTTTTTATTTTAAATATGACACAAGGCGTTAAACAGTATTTTAAAAATTTGCACAATGCTTTTTTTTAAGATGAAAATATGAAATCTGATGTGGCTGTTATTTATTGAAAAAGTAATGAACTATCATAAAAATAATTACTACTTTAATTCATGAAAGATTAGCTTCTTTTGTATAATGGAAAAAGGATGAATCATTGCAAAAATATAAGTATTGCAGTAAATAATATTAAATTAGCATTATTTATTTAATTAAATTAAATAAAAAATATAATTATTGTTTAAATTCATGTAAAAATTTGCGTTTATTTAATGAAAATTTGCGAATTATTGTAAAAAATTATTATTGATATAGTTAATCTAAAATTATGTAATGTATAATTATGTAATGTATGTATAAATTATTTATGTAATGAAAAGTTAGCAAATTAAAGATTTTTTTAATTTACTGTACATAAATAAATAGGAATTTTATTTAATAACGCTTCAGCTTGAATGCAAAGACCCAATCTAAATCCTATATTTTATTCTTTGTTGATTTTTTATCCCATTGCAAACAATAGAGAGTTTTTGCATAATGTTTTTTTATCGTCCAATATTTTTTCTTCCTAATGCGCATGCTCATAAGAAATTGCGGAGGCGTATCTGTAATAATGTTTCCTATGAGCATGCGCGCTAGAGAGAAAAAAATATCGGACTATAAAAACGTTATGCAAAAACTCTCTAATATGTCGGCCATCAGAACGTCACTCGGTAAGTGCCTCAGTCAAAGTCACTCAGTTTGTGGTAAAAACTATGTATTATGGATTGCCACAATTTGTTTCCATTTGAAAAGTATAGCAGAAAGTAACTGTAAGCTTTTACCGATAAAATATTAAGATGCCTAAGCCTTTGATTTATATTTATATTTAAAATGCGTAATTTTTTTTCAAAATTATTATAAAGTCCAATTTTTAAAAATTCGAAAAATAGAAAACTTTTGTTTAATTAACTTTTCGTTTGTTTACTGCTGAGTAATTGCCAATATCCCAAAAATACCAACAGATAACCGTAATTACTAACAAAATGATAAAAACTTTGTATTAGCTATGTATTATGGAAAAAAACGGAAGAAACTAAAACTTCTATAGAAATTTAAATTAAGCAATTCATTTTATTATTTTTTACAGCTTTGCTCGAAGTAAATAAATAAATTAATTAATATAAATATCACCAGTTTAAGCTAAAAACAGAAACACTTATGCAAAAATTAAAAAAAAAAATTATCTATTACATTAGTAACATTACGAACTTAAAAAAAATATATACAGTTTCAAGAAATATTGGCTAGAATTCGTGAAAAACAGAACTTCTTGTACAAAACAAATGTGTGCCATTCAACTTTATTCAGCAACGTGCTTCAATAAATATTTTTTTTTGCTTTATTTTCTCATCGGTCCTGTGTTATCAACAAAAAACCGTGAGTTCTTTTCTTAAAGGGCAATCAAGTTTATGTACAAGTAGATAAGATTTCCATTATAAATTTTAATCAAGTTCTTTCTTTTTCAATACATATATTCTCATTTTAAAGTACTATGCAACAATAAATATTTAAAAAAAATATCTATTTTATAAAAACGGATTGTAAAACAACTGAATAATAAATGTTTCCATCTTACTTATTGATTTTTAAACGAACTCTGTTTTA
The DNA here is from genome assembly GCA_021605095.1 of Caerostris extrusa. NCBI lineage: Eukaryota > Metazoa > Arthropoda > Arachnida > Araneae > Araneidae > Caerostris > Caerostris extrusa. Next base: position 40,186 of record BPLR01016898.1, read on the forward strand.
ATAAATGCTATTTGATTTTTTTTCATAAAAATATTATATTGTTAGCTATATATTGTACTTAAAACTGTTGTAATACTTCCAACTATAATATATTTAAAAAAAAAAAAACTATTATCACTTTTTTTAGAGCAGCAGGCCCACGAACGTTCAACAACAACAAAATTAAAAATGAAGGGCAGAATAAGCTGCCACTTTATTTGGCCTTCCAGACAAGAATATAGTGTGTCTGACACTAATTTATTTCTGTATTTAGTTGCATATCTACGGAAGAGTAGAATATGCCATGCATTTAAAAGTGGCCTTCCACCGGATGCTAAAAAATCTTTCGCTGTAGAACGCAAACCAATAGCAAAAATTAGTGAAGATCAGGAGATCAGTCTTTTAGTTGGCAATATTCTACAAGCTAGCTCAACTTAAGATTTCTAATCAGCACTTTGTTACCTTTGAAATGTGACGTCATTGCTGTTCATAGGATAGTTGAAAGGTAGAAGCATTGTAACACATTATAAACCACTTTCCTGGGACAGCCTCATTGGCACCATTGTAAAATGCCATGGTAAACCGAAAGAGACTATGCTAAATTTAGACATGATAAATTCGTAGTCTAATAAGTCCTTCCGTTCATTTCGACGTGGTGGGAATCATACGAAATACTCAGTTAACCGGAAGTGTAATTTTCTTCCATCCTGGCGAACGCTAAAACTGTTAACATATCTTCCTTTGTTGTGGCAAATGGTATTGGAATGTCCAGCATTGGTAAACAACTGAAAATCGCAACGATAAATTATTTATATATCATTGGTTTCAAATCCCTTTCTAAACGTCTTTATTTTTTAAAAATATTATTATGAGAAAAAGGCAAATTATATCAAAAAAAAAAAAAAAAAGATGGAAAAGAAAAAAAGAAAGAAGGAAAAGAAAAAAAAAAATGGAAAAAGGTAAAGAAATATTTAACAAGAAAATATATATTTGCTTAGTTGGGAAAAAAAAAAAGCCATATTAAACCATAAACATCCTTTAAAAATGAATTTATTATGTGTATATTTTTTTGCTCCCTGGTAGTAATTTTTTTATTTCTCTTTTTTTCCGTTCCTTTTTTTCCTTATCATTTATTTACTTTTAAAAGTACAAAAAAAAAAAAAAAAAAAAAATAGTACATAGAACTGGAACGGGAAAACTTTGGCGAAAACACCGACACCTGATGCAAATTATAGCAACCCTTCAGTCAGATCTTGCCGGCCCTTCCCGGTGGTTGTCATGACAACTGGACAGCACTCAACAGTGACATCTCGCGGTGACACACTTCTTTCACTCTTTATGAAATTACAGTGGAAACACAGGAAATAAAAACCTGAAGTAAAACATTTTCTTTCATGGGGGGTGGGGGATCGAAAAACGGGAGGGAATGAAATTTGTTTTCACCTCTGTTTAAGAAGGGAGGGAACGACTGAGTCATGTTTATTTTGTCTCTTGGGATGATGTGACGAAAATTGCTGTCTGTGCATATTTTTTGACGCTCTGGACTTAGATAACATTATTTTTTTTTTTATAGGTTATGAAATGGACGTTAAAATTACATTTATAAGTTGATTCAAACGTCAGTTGGTTTGGTTTGTGTAGGTTTCGTTGCAGTTTTATTTATTTTCCTTTTGCATCACACAAGACGGAAAATAGAAGCCAAACATGACAAAAATTATTAAATTACGGATTATTATTATTTTAACTAAAGAAAAAAAGAATCTTTCATAGTAAAAATTCACCTTTGAACTTTCAGTTAAATCATTATATGCTTTCATAAGCATATTCTTTATTTTCACAAAATAACAATTAAATATATTTAATTGTAATTATTTTATTAGACCTATATTGTTCTATGGCTCTGAAACTTGGACTTTGGCAAGATCTGATGACGCCAATTTGAGCGGAAGATTTTAAGGGCTATTCTTGGAGGTGTTAAGGAAAGTGATTGTTGGAGAAGACGGTACAACGCAGAAATATATATATGCTGTAAAGACCCAGATATTATGAAATTTATTAAGATTAGTTGATTAAGCTGGGCTGCTTTTAGATTTAGAATGAATTTAAACCCTGTGAAAAGACTCATTTTGGCAAAGCCACAGGGGGCAAAGAGGAAGAGGACGATCCAAGTTGCGATGGATAGACGGAGAAGGATTTTACTGTTCTAGGGGTTAAGAATTGGAGGACCATTTTCACCCAGATGGAAATCTCTTCAAAGGAAAGCCTTGGTTCCATCTGGGCTGCCGTGTTATTGATGATGATGAATTATTTTATTAAATGTAATATATTTTTAATTATATTTTAAAATTTTTTATTTCAAGAATTATGTTGTTTGTTGAACATCAGAGTGTCTTGTGTTCCACTGATGAGTTGAAGAAAATGTCTACCGGGACAACCTTCAGGGGTAACAACCCAATGTCTGTGTGTCATACGAAACATCACTCGGAAAACTCTCCCCAGACAACTTGATTGTCAATGGGAGAGAGCTTTAACCTCTCTGTCGCAATTGACATTTTGTGTCCTTACTTGTGACTGCAAAGGTTACCACTAGCGGATTGGAACCTAAGAAGCAACTCTGCACCCTAGCTGAGCACACTCGGGCAAATTAAAAATATTTTTTTTTTTATATTCATAAAATATTCGTTTCGAGCAATGTATATTTAAGCACAATGCTTTTTTTTAATAACCAAAATCTAGTAAAAGAATCTTAAGCCAATTTGCTCAAATTTATCTGCTTACACTAATATTATAACACTTTAAAAAATATTTAATTATACTAACAATTCTAGGAAGCCATGTTAAGTGCGTGAAATGTTAGAGTTATCGAATTACTCTAAGGTAATTGGAAATTTTGAATTGAAAGCTTTTCGTTGTTTATTTTATTGATGAGTTAATTAATTATTAAAAACTTGAGAGAATAAGAATAAGAAAATTTTTATTACTTTTGAGAAATTTTTTCAAGTTAAATTGATAAGCTTATGTTTTTATAAATTGCCTCCCCCTACTCTCTTGTTAATAAATAAATAAATACTTTAAACATAAGATTACCTTAGGTTGTCATGACATGAAGCCATTGAAGCACAATGATGGCAGACAGGATTGCTTGAGGTTTCAAGCGGCCTAATCATATTTTTATTTTACTTTTAAAAGCAATAGATATGGTTTTTTTTTTTTTAATAAATTTTCTAGATTTTAATGAATGTTTAAAACATGAATATTCATAGAGCTTTAACTGATTACAAAAATAAAAATCTAACTAATAATAAAGCAGGTTTCATTTTATTTTCTATTTTGTCACAGAATAAATGTCATCTTTGTTAATAGAGTGTTATTGTTCTAGACTATTCACAAATAAAAATAATACCTAAAAAAATACCTAAATTTAAATAAAAGGTCATTTCATACAAACAAAAAATATATTTAAAAAAACGCACTCACATAATAAACGTCAAAATTTTAAAAAAAAATTAATAATAGAATAAATAAAAAAATAGATAAATTCCGTCTGAGCGATAGCATCGTCAGATTGCACTGGGCATAAAATTACTTTTCGTTGATTTTGATATATAATATTTACTAGTTTAATATCTGTCAGTAGGTAGAGGGACTTGTCCCACCATGGGGCTGTTGCGCCAATGAAGAAGCATGCTTTAATAGTTTAATAGTTAGGCCATGGTTTAATAGTTTAATAGTTAGGCCATGTTGAAGAAGAAGAAGAAGAATGGTTTAATAGTTTTCATACATATTTATTTAGAATAATTAAGTAATTATTAAATAATTCAACAAAAAAATAATTTTGAATAAAAATTAATGTACAATTGTTGTAAAAGATCGGTGGTGAAAGTAAAGGCAATCTTATTTCTAAGATTGCTGTTATGCGTGTTGTTCTTACATTAAATTCTAAATTCCGAATATTCCAGTATATCCAATTACAATCTCTATTTAATTTTTATCCTTTACTGCTTATATGTGTTTGTTTATTTATTTTAATATTATAATTGCACTGTCCTGAAAAGTAAAAAATTCGACGGTTTGAATATTATTGTTTTTAATTTGATTTTAATTTCAATGTCATGTCTTCAGATTCTAACCCCCAGTTCTCTCCTAATGTATTCTAATGGACTTAAATCATGTAACTGAAATAGTGTTTTCAGAGTTTGAGGACAATTAGAGTAGAAAACAGTGTACTTAGGATCGTTAGCATAATATAAAAAACAACAAATTAGTTTCCAATAGCCAAATTTTAAGCTAATACCTTAAATTGTCTTGTAAAATATTTAAATAGCGACCATGTTTTATTATGCCATTAACATATACATAATTGGGTAGTCTTGGTAATGACATGCACCTTCATACAAGGACAATCCTCAATAAATGGACTTAGCAATGGACCCATGCTGTTCTTAGTTCTTGAACTTAAGTTCCTCATTTTATCTTCTCCATTAAATTATTCATCCATCTGAAAAAAAAAATATTAAATTTGCTTTCATTTGTAAATAAGTCATGGTTCCTATATGTTTTGGGCTAATTTATCAGTGAATTCATGAAGACAAGCCTAAGAAATTTATTTTAGCATTTAAAATAAATTTTTATCTGACAGAACATCCGTCTAATCCGCTGAGAATGAACATTCAACGAGCACTTTCTAGCGAAATTGAAGAAAGAAAAAAAAAAATTTTCACTTATTCCATAGAAGTTTTTTACAATACTCAAACGTCAAGCAAATTTTTTTTTTTACTGTTAATCTCTGACCACGTAGGTTTAATTTCACAGAACAGTATTTCCTTACTTTTTTTTTATCTAATTTTCTGCTTTAATTTTGCGTCCTGATGGCTATTTGGCTAGTGCTCTGGTCTTTGCTGCTCCAGGCTTCAGGTTCGAATTCTGGCGATGGCATGGATGTTTGTTAGTGATTTGGAATCCACATTAAACTATAGGTCCCGGTCTAATTAGCGCACAGTGTGCACAAAATAACCGTAGATCGGCAAGCAAAAACCAAACCAAATTTTTAATGTGTTGTATCACATATCACACCATGGTATGAAATAGATTTAGTAATTTAGCAATTTTTCAAACTGATAACTATGTTGAAAATAATTAACTTTGGTATGCTGTTCGTTGTTTCCTTACAACAACGAGCCATTTCAAAAATGATACATACAATATAACTAAATTAGCAAGCAAAAAGATTAAAGCCAAACGTTTTTTTAAATGCCACCAAAATGAAAAAAATGAAAAACAAACAACAGACAATAATTTCATTGATGAATTTATTTAACATTTTTTGATTTACGATAACTTTTGTGGCATATCCTTCTTCCGTTTATGTTTTCATAAAAAATAATAAAAAAAAAAAATACTAGCCTATATTTTAAAAAAAAAGTTTGCTTTAATTCAGAATCACATGGAAATTATATGAAGACAATAATTCTAGACAATATATACGAATTCAATTACAAGGTACAGCTCTTTTTCTACAAATAGTTACAGTATAAAAATACTTTTAAAGTTACTGTATAACATAAAAGAATAATCAATTTAGTGAAACAAAATTAGAGGCTAAGTATTATTGTTTTGCTTGAGACTAAACACATGGACTCATTTTTATGAACATCGATAAAGATATACCTTATCAGTTAATATGCTATATACAAAAATACTCCCGTAAAAAAACTCAATATGAATATCAGAATAACATTATTATATTTATTGTAACGAAAACACAGTCTTATCTTAACATTAAAAACAATCTTCTCTGAGTATTAACAAATGGAAAAATAGTTTTTCCTTAACGCAGCAATTTATTGACAATAAAAAATGGAGAGAAATTTAATCTTCGAATTTACATAAATATAGTTTTCTCGAAGGTTTTGGATAAAAAAAATATTCAGATGTTTATCTTAATTTTTATTTTAAATGAAAATTTCGCTTCTAGTCAATTCTACGGTAGCAATATTAGATTAGCAGTTTATTTCAGAAACACTCCTTTTTTTTAGGATAAAAAAAAAACATTGCAGATTTGAAAAATATTCAATAGAATAAGAAGTTGTTGTTTTTGCGATTCCTCTTTTGCATTTTGATGATTGAGTTGATTGTTTTTAAAATTACTTTTTTGATTTAATTTTTGCTTTTGTGATGATATAGTATTTTCGTTAACTAGTTATTTGTAAATTTCTTTTCGTTAAACTGTTAAATATTTAAAAATATAATGATTGTATATGATTATATTTTATTACTATTTAAATTATATGTAAATAATAATATTTTCTAATATATATAAACGCATATATGCATTTTATTTATGCAATATAAATTTTAAAATAGAAAGATTAGTTTCAAATGCTCTGTTTTCCCACTCACGAGTGCGTGCAAAAATGGTACAGGAGGGCTTATATTCGTAATAGCTGTTGAGGTGCATTGCAGTCCCTGCTTTCAGAAAACGAAGAGAATTGATGTCTATTGTTACAACGTGCATTATCATATTGAACATTTCATGGATACTTCCTTATTAGATTTAAATCATTTGCATTGCTTTGAGTTTCTCTTTATTGTGTTGATATCATTAGTTAACTTAAGAGGATTACATTTTTAATTTATGAATTACGATGTTAATTTTTGTTTAGATGTTAATTTAGTATAGGATGTTAATTGGTTTCGAATTTCGATGACTTAACCTGTGGTTATTTACCATAAGCATCATAAACGACTTTAAAATAGCAACAGTCCTATGGCTTGTTGAATAATAACAAGAGTAACTGACTGGCAGAAGAGCTGAAATTGGACCCCGCTGGAATAATATTTTAAGATTAAACAAAAAGTCAAATTTGTTTCAAAGTGATATTGCGGATAGAATTTCAAAACTGAGGAGGCTATTTGGGTAAAGCGCATCGTATCGATAATCAATGGGAATTTTCTGGACTTTCTACCTTACGAGTCCTGAATACGAGCCAGAAAACCCTAAAGTTTTCCCCGATATCAACGTATTCCCCTTCATCATCCGCCGTTTGCCAAGCGCACTAGCGTTCGTGACAAGCGCAACTAACACGAAAATCTAAATTACTAATTTCATCCATAATTTTTATTTCCTAGTATTCTAGTTCGTTCAAGATTTGCCATTTTCAACTATAACGGTAACTGATATATGCTTGATTGGAATTCGATGTTGAAATAAAGCGAAATAAAATAAAAATTTCCCCGAACGGTTAAATCTCATGTGAATCTCACCTCATCCCCCTACATTTTTACCAAGTCAATTCAATGCACGTTCTTCCATGGTTCCAATACTAGGATATTTGATCAACGGATTTATTAAACCTAGGATATTTCGGTTAGGTGTCGCTTATATCGTTACGATCTGGGCTTCTTCGTCTTCAATAAATAAGGTAAAAAGGTAATAGATTAGCAAATAAGGTTCTTCCTTAGTAAATAACGCTTCACGCTATAAGTATGGTTAAGACTTTTTTTTTTTTACTAAAGCACAATTTTCCTTCATATTTCTTTAGTTTACTATTTAGTAGTTATAGTTTTATTGAAATTGTAGAAGCTGAGGATTCAACATTTTTATGATATTTTGCACATTGTTAAATTGGTTTCTGATGCATAGGGATAGTCAAAAAGTTCGTGGAATTTCGTCGTAACACTTTATTACCAAAATATAATTAATTTATTTTTATACTACATCAACTCATAACAGGCATTGAGACGGCAATGCAGATGTAGGTAAGAGTGTATGGTAGTCAGTCGGTGTGATATCGAAATTCAAGCAAAGGCAAACATCAAGTCCATGTGCAGATATCGGAAAATCTGGTTCAGAAACTTTGTTAGCCTTACAAACAGTTTACGGTGACGATTCTTTAAGCCCTTTACAGGTGGTTTTTAAGATCTCGAGGTGGACATGAATCGCCACGACAGCAACAGGGGGAGAACTTCTATCTCCGGAAAGAAAGAATGGTTCAGTAAATGAAGCAGTTAATCAGATCAGATCGCAATATGATCGTTCGACGAGTTAGCACACGAAGTGGGTATCTCTTATACACCCCATTTATGCAATCCTTACAGATATATATATATATATATATATAATGTGTGTGCGAAATTTTACTACGGCTTATTAATAAAATTTATTATTTATTACTTTGTTTCATAAGGCATAGAAGCCTAATGAAATTAGATTTTATTCCCAAGATAGCATAGTCTAAAACTCGAGATGCGAGGTTGAACACAAAGTTTTAGTGTGTCTATGTTAGAGACACACTATAAACTTGTACCCCTGCTTCTATCTCAAATTTGTTTTGAAAATAAAAAAAAAATTAAAATTGTGAGAGTTGCATAATTGTAAACATTAAAAAAAATAGATAAAAACTATATTAAGTTCATATTTTAAACAAAAAAATCTACTTCATTTTTTTTTTTTACTTCTGAATACTGAAAAGCACATTTTGTATGAAAACCATAAGGAATTGTTAAATAAAACAAACAAATATCAATTTGTTCATAAAAATTTATTTTGTTGCCTTCAAAGTAGGCCTCAAAATGTATTAAAAATATGAAAACTTGATCCAACCTTCCATATATTTTTTACTGGTTGATTGAAGTATGGCCTTCGGTTTCTTTAGCGAATTTTCTTTATGAGCTCACTCTAATCAAAAATGCCTTCCCTAGAAATGGTAATTTTTAACTTTGGTAACTGGAAAAAACTCACATGGTGAGTTTGACATCACATGACTCACATCACACCTTTATCAGGTGAATAGGTGCTTAAATAATAACATTTCTTGTGTTTTATGAAGGTACTGTCCGTAGAGGTTGATAAATCATGTCTTTAGTGAGTGGCTTTCGATGTACTTTTTTGAACGAAACTGAGCCCTTTCAGAACCTGTCGTGCAGCTGATGCTTATGTTATCAACCATAATGTTAAGAACGGATTTAAAAGATATGTTTACCTTTTGAACCAATTCTGTAAGACTCATACGACGGGTTTTGACCTGAAACCGACGAACTGAACAAAGCAAATCAATTTCCCTTCTCTGTCTTCTCTGAATGCTTTATACCATTCAACTGCTTGTGTTTTTTTATATGTACGATTCAAGGTTTCTGTAATTAGTCATTCGGAACATGGAATTTAGTTTGAAACACAAAATTTAATGCAAACTCTTTGTCCATCTCATTTCCATTCTAAAATTCGCAAGAGTTCAAAATGTTTGTTTACATAAATATAGTTTCTGTTAACATACTGAGTGACAAATCGCGCTGAAATTTATCTAAGTAGAGAGTGCTACTAATTTAAAAAAAACTTATATCAATATCACTTACGAGTTTTATTTAAATTATAAATTCTGAATACTTTTATGCTTTTAATGTATATAATAAAACTGCTTTTGGAGAAAAATTCGCATAAAAGAAATAATATAAAAATTACATTTAAAAATTTTCATTCGCTATTTAGAACGAAAATATATAAAAAAATAAATATAAAGAAATTAGAAAACATTTATAACAAATGTTTCTATCACAAATTTGCATTCGAAAAATAAATGTAACATTATAAATCGCTATGTAAACTCTGAATGCTAAAAAAATATGTGAATAGTTATCCTCTAAGATATTTAATACCTCAAGAAAGGTTTTTTTCTGGCAAGATCTAAGCGATATCATCTAAGATCCGTCAAAGTTTGAAAAATAGATCGTTTGTCCTGCCAAACAATCTTAGTGATGATAGATCCCCGGAGTTATGAACACAACATCTGTTCGGTCGTGTACATCCCTTCTCCTTAATCTTGTTCTAAATCAATTTAACAGCCTCTCGGATGATTATTCAAGCCCCATTTTGAAAAAAAATTGACGCAGACAAAAAATAATGGCTGTCTTAGCTATCCATCATTCGGGTTTTGCAGAATTTTGTAGAAATATTTTCTCTACATTATAGTTAATATATTAGAAAAATAGAATCAGTTTGCTGGTATTGAATTTTAATATTGGCATGAGTTTTTAAGAGCATGTTTTTCAACATTGGGCTTAATATGTTTATCACAATTAATCAATGTGATATTATATACTTCTTATTTCGATTACCAAGTACGTTATAAATCATAATACAAGCATTCTTTTCCAATTTGGTTTATATTACCATATATATATTAGGAACTGCTTACAAAAGCAATATAAACATGCACCTTCAATTAAAACATTTGACTATAGGACATAGATATTCGGTATGTAGTAGATTCAACTTTATTCAGATATAAACATGCAGTGAAAGAATACATTGCACCCACTTTGAGTTACCATAGTTTTGAACAAACACATCCTATTGTGGATTCCGGACACTTTGGTCTGTCATAAAGTACTAGATTGGCAGGGACACAGCATATTCTATGTTGTCTAGGGTTACACCATTAAGAGTAGGAATCCCCCTAAAGTGTACCAATGCAACTCTGTATCAACACTTCCATGTGTGGCATTTGGGAATAAGTGGGACATAATAAAGATGGCATCAAGGCCTTTGAACCTACATGACTTGACAGTATATTGACAAAGATGCAACGTTATCGTGGATGCATCATGGCAGGATGCTTATAAAATACCTCCACGTTCTAACACTACAGTTTAAAACACACTCTTCTAGGAAGAAAATGATTTTTATACTGACACTTTAACCTCATTTGTTATTAGACAGACAGAGTTACAACAGATGAACGATTTCTGAAGCTGCTTCGTGAGGAAGTAACACTCTATCCACATTGCATCACATCTATTTTGAACTTTTTATGGTTGGCATCTAAAATAAAGTTGGAATCCTGGAACTTTAATCTAATAGATTAGCATTAGATTGTAAGTGGGATAAAATAGATTCAGTGTTAACTAATGTCGCATTATTTGGGGCTGATACAATGCACCACAATGTGCAATTGCAGTTTTGAAAGGACACCTACAAGGGTATCTTGTCAATTGTATATAAATCATTTTGCACTAGTTTGGTATGAATATGAAGATTCAGTGATCCAATGGATTGCACAATGGAGGGAGGCTTGTATATTTTGGCCCTATAATTTTGAACGAACTCCTGAAAAGGTGATATCTCTGCAAGAGTGACATCGACCGGATGACCGGGAATTAGTTACTTTGAACGGATACTTTGCCAATTTACTTACTTTCACCGGTTACTTTTCCAATTTAGTTACTTTGACCGGATACTTTTCCAATTTAGTTTTGGCCGGAGCTAAATTGGCAGTGATGCAGGCAATTCTGCATTACACCATGGCGAAGGCTGGTACAGTCCATTCACATTTGTGTCAATGCAATTTTCGAATGAACACCCTCAAAGGTGTCATCTGGGTTTTCTTTAATTTGCGCCCCCTATTTATGTTGGATCCCAATGAAAGGACATACCAATCTACTGATTTGCCATTATAATGAGCTACATAGACATGGAAGCTTTCAGTTGAGCATCGCTTGAAAAATTTCGCACAAATTTCGGATGCGTCATATATCAAAAAGTATCCTGAAAATATATATTATCTAATGGACATGCGTTTTTGTTTTTCTTTTAATCCTCATAAACTTTTTATTCAGTAACAATTATTTCTAGTGATTATGATCATTAAAAACCAACTCAAAATAAAATTATTGGTTTGAAACGAAGAAAAGAAGATCGAAAGAAGGTTTTATCAAATTAAATTTAATAATTTAATGACATTTTATTATTTATTTTTAAATACGTTATCTTTTGAAAATGGTTTAATTTCAAATTTTTCTGATTGCATATATCAATGCAACTATATAACATAAAAAATTAAGCGTAGCATTAATTTAAAAAATAAATTTTATAATTTATTTCACGTGCATTTTCGATGATGCAAATGTGATTAAATGAGCAAATGCAAATATTTGGAAATATGAATAAAAGAGCTTTGAATATAAATTAAACTTTTGGCTTAAAGAAAAAAATTAACCCTATTCGTGAAAACTTTTTATCAATATTTTTATTTTTTCCCCTCTCTACCCCCTTTCATTTTTTTTTTTTTTTTTTAATATTAATCTTTCTTGTTTTAATTCGGATCTATTTTACGGAAAAAAAAAGAAAAACACTTTATTGAAGAATTGTAGCTTCATCCCTCTCAAAACTAAGTAATCTAATTTTTTTCATGGAAAGAAGAATTTGTCATGGGCAAAAGAAGATTTACTAAAATATCTTTTTCCAGATATTTTTAATAAAAAGAATTAAAAAAAAAACGCGATAAAAATGTTCTGATATATATATTTAATTCTCATGATATATTTAATGTTAAAAGCATAAAAATCTTCAAAAAAATATATGTTGAAATGTTAAGCTGAATTAAAACTGCATTAAAGCACATACAAAAAAAATATTTTCAATTTTTAAAAATGGAATTAATTATGAATTTTTATTTGCTGATTCTGTTTAATATTATAAGCTTTTTTTTTCTATTGAGTTAAAATGATTCAAATAAAACATTAATTTAACGGAAAATATTTTACAGAAAGATATTTTTTGAAATTCTTTTAGGTTTCGATAAAAAAAAAATTGAAGATTAAATTAAATGTTATAATACATTTTTATTCATAGTTTTCTCCTCAATTGCAACGAGTATTTTAGATCTTTTCTTAATAACTCGATGGATTATTTTATTTTCATTAATTTCTTTACTTTAACACGGAGTCTCAAAAAAACTAAGATAATTATTGCCAACGCTGAATGTTTCTTTCATGGATTTATCATGTTGGTGAGATTGCCAAAAAAAAAAATATTATTATAAAAAAGCTCAAATACTGAAATACATTATTAAATAAATGATTAACGTACTGTCAAGCATTTTAATTTACTTAATATTAAACATTATATACAGTATATTTCCGCGTTTAAGTCGAAAATGTTTCGAATTTTTTTTTTTTTTTTAAAGTTAAAGTACGGAGAATAGCTTATATACTGAACAGCTAATCTCTCAAAGTCGTAGGTAGCTTCCGTTTGCTTAGTAGAATATATTTAGAATTATTAATTTTGAAAAAAATTATCTCTAAATGAAATCAGTTATTATTTTTACAAAAATGAGTATTTTTTTAATTTTCGTAATTGTTTATATTGATGTTGTTAACTGTACGAAGAGTTAGATTCATCATGGTCATTCATCAACTAACCGTTTTTTCATTATAACCTATCATTTCTTTTTTTCTTCTTATATTTTTTTTTACTTGAGAATTATGCATGTAATTATATTATTCTAAATTGAATACCACTTTTCTGATATATTCTTGGCAGCTATATTAAAAAACAGATGATTTATTTTTACATATTACACATCTACTGCAGGAAAAGAATGCTGGGCATGTGCAACAATATGCTTATCATGATGATGATGATGATAAACATATTGTTTTAAAATTAACTTGAATAGATATTTAAAATACATTATTTAAAAATAGTTTCTCTTTAAAGCATGCAATATACCATAATCTTACACTCAAGAGCCAAAACATTATGACCACCTGTCAATAACGAGTTGGCCCACCTTTGGATCGCAACACAGCTTCAACCCGCCTTGGCATGGATTAATACCACCACTTAATACCAGTTAAATACCACTTCCACCTGATCACCTGCCTTCCACGTCATCCAGGCGAGTTCATTGCAAAATATAGGGGTGGTCATAATGATTTGGCTCTTGAGTGTATAATTTATTGTGCATGTAATGAATCATGATGTTTCATAAATTGTAATTTTCATGTAATATTTCATAATCTTATAATATAATCTGCATGTAATGTTTCATAATCTTAATCGTATCATTATTGGTTTAACTTTTAGTTTTATTTATCAATTTGAAATTGTATAAAGGATTTGGACATTGACGAATAATTACATTCATTCGTTAAATGTAATAGTTGTCAATTCATTGTCAATCAAAAATAAAGAGCAGTTAAAATAATTAAATAAATATTTCGTTGCGCTATAAATTGTAGAAGAATAGAAGCGAATGGAAACATACATCAAGCTTAGATACACATCATTCCAGTTCAAAGCGTACAACTTGTACGCTCTAATAAAAACTGCTTGGAAGAGCAAAAGCACTGCGGCTGTGCCTACGGACAATCCAGCTACTGATTTAGAGGTGGAGGTAGTAGATGCATTGGGGAACCAGTCCTTTTCAAAGTTTTCTCGAAAACTGCTATCCTCTATAAAATACTCAACAGCAGTTAATTCCTGTCATTTCAGAACCACTAGACAAAGTACAATATCAAAGAAAACAGAACCAAATTATTTGCAATACCTTTACTACCCATGAAACTCTGGCCATGGAAACAGCAAAATTACCACATTTCGAAGAATATTATTGAATAAGAACAAAAACAAATAAACCTTTAACTAACTGCACAATTTATTAAAGCGCAAAACAAACTACACAAAATAATTTTTAAGCCTTACAATGAATGAAGTAAAGAACAAACCCCTCTACAATAGTAAATAAGGTATTACGATGCATGCCAATTAACTAACTGCGTAATTTACTCCACTAATTAACCTCCTAATAGTTCAGAAGGTTTAATTTCCTTTACTGCACCATCTAAAGGACTAATTGCTAAACCAAATCCAATACTAATTCTACCCAAATCAATATTGTAAATAAATTTTACAATCTTGAAAACGTTACCTCTGAAAATATCAATGATAACAGCTTTTAAACTCTTTCTGAAATATTTCCTCCATTAATGATTAAACAAATATTGTACTTAAAATCGCTTCTAAAAATCTGTGCAATAAAAATAATGTGAAAATATTACTAAATTCTGAGGAATATATTAATCTACTTTCCTACGATTAGAAAATGCAATAAATTAGATAAATCCCTTTAAATTTTTACATCATAACCAGTAAAGATAATCCTCTATTAATACTATTTTAAAAGCATTACCTCTACCACTATGAAAAAAAATGCGCTTCTAGAATAAGGATTCAACTAGGACATATTAATCAACAACCTAATGGTAAAAGCTAATAATCGCATCTATATTAATTGGGGAAATAAAGGGCTTATTCCCTGTTGGAGAGGATATGCCAGTGTTTTAAAGCTAACTATTTTCTCTAGTAATAACTTAAATCCTAACTATTCCACCACTAATAATAGAACTTTTGATTCCAAACTCGTCGCTATAAATTTCACTACGCAAACGCTATCAATAACTAGCTCCTCCCTCTCAAACTAATAAATTAATTTTACCCGGTAATCTCTTGCAAGATATTCTACACAAATGTCTCTTTGTCGTAAAATAAATTATGAATATCTTCTCCTCCATAGAAACTATCAATACTCTTTACGATACTATTCTAAATGCCAAAAATAATCAAGATAAATATTGGTACAGTTAAGAAGCTTTGCTACAAAGTCTACTAATGTAATTAATTTTTCGAATTATTATTTAATGAAAAGGTTGTTACCTATACTTTCCATTCCGTTACTAAACTTATAACTGATTCTATCTTACTAGACCTACGTCTATGTAAATCTCATCTGCTTACTATTGTGAAGCATTTCCTCATTCGTACACCCATCTACCAAACATCTAAAGTATCTAAAGATAAAAGTGAGCAGCAACTATGCTGCCAGGTACTTCATTAAACATCAAACTATGGTAATGAAAAATCCCTATTTGAATAGGAAATCCTTATTTAAAAATCCCTATTTGAAGACAAAAATTACAAAATAGAAATCGAATACCAGTATTATAAAATCACAAAGAGAAATAACATGTTTGGAATTATAATTTTTTTTCAGAATTTGCAAAATTGCATACTACACCGTATAAGTTAGGTCAAGTATGAATTTAAATGTTGAAGAATTGCCAGTGCTATTTATAACTATTATACTTTACCTCATAAGCAGTCAACAATTTGCACATATTATATGGTTTGCAAAGAAACTGCCTTAACGATAATTGCGAGGATTTAAATAAATGAGAGGATGGCAGAAAGGAATATTAAATAAGTGAGGGGATGTTAAAATCATAAGAAAAAAAAAGACAAAAGAAAATTTAAAAATAAACTATTCGTCAACTATTGAAAGACTGCTACAAATATTTCTAGCTGCAAAAACAGATAGTTGCAGTTCATCCTGAAATATGAGTTTTATTAGAAAACTTTTCAAATGTATTTCCTCCTTTATATTGACTGAAACGAGATTTTAATGCGATCACAAATTTTTAACTAAGAGAAATCAGCAGAAAATGACGAATCGTAGTGATTTAAGGATACTACTGACGAAATAAATTTTTTTTTGGTGACTAATGCAATGCTTTAAAAAAATAATTTTATAATGCCAAAGTGTTATTTGCTTAAAACTCATTTATTTACTATACCTTCAGATATAAGTAAATATATAGTTGCATAAAAGATAAAAATAATCTTTAATTTGTAATCTTCTTTAAGATAACAAATATATCTTTATATTTGTTATTTTAAAGAAGGTACATTTCGAGGTGGGAAGGGGGAGTTGAGTAATTTTTTTCTGTAAAGAAGGCAAATATGTATGAATAGGGCAAAATAAGTATGAAAACCATTGCTCAAAACAAATGATTCCACCATTGTTTAACCGATTTAAAGTCAGATTTCCCTCTTCTGACGTCAATTTTCTGTGAATGTTCAGCTTTAGAGGAGAAGTTGAATAAGAAAAATAATTTAAAGGAAATAGAAATTGAAAAATCACATTTGGGGATTAAAAATAGGATTTCAAATCCCAGAATCTCCTAAGACATGATTTCGTGCCTAATGTATATGAAAAATTGTTATTAAAATGGATTTATTCAATATATTTCTTATATGAGTACAACACGGAATGAAAAGACTATTAGATTTGACACAGATATAATCAAAAAGTAGATCTGAAATTCAATATTTTTAAAATACTGCTTAACTTATCTTTTACCTAGTAAATTGATTATATTACCGATAGCAAATAAGTATTTTTATTTATTTCTGTTGAGAAATTGAGAAAATAAATATATGGGAAAAAAAATTATATTTGAAATGGAATGAGAATTTTCAAACGCATATTTTTAAACATTTGAAAAGATTTCTACTTTTGTTATGAAAGTGAACCAGGAGAAACCTTTTAGATAGTTTATGAAATAGCAGGACAGAATATTTAATTATGTTACTAAGGTTAATAGAAAAGAACCCCAGAGCATAAATTTGACATGAATTCCTTAATTATGTCTTAAAATTAAAGATGACAATAGAATGGATTTAAAGTGTATTATAAATTTCTTAGTAACTTGGGATGGCTAGCATTTAGAATTTTGTATTTTGATATTTATATAATGCATACAAATATTTTATTAACACAACGAAACTTTTTCATAAATGCCACATTCTTCAGTTGCATGCATGCTGTTTTAAAAATGTTTTTGGTATCATAACAAGTTTATATTTAAGATTAAATTTGTTCCATACTTAGGTTGGAATGTTTGATTGGATATCTTTTTGAGACTTTTAAAATTCTTTATATTTGGAATAGCTATGAAAAAGCAAATTTATGCATTTCACTGTTAATCAAATTCCTGGCTGATGGAATGAAATATATTCGCGCATTATATCTATACAGTAAAATTTACTTTTATACATCTTATTATAATATTTATTTAAGAAAATTCTAAGCAATTTAATTATTTGAATTTTAAAAATCATTATTCTAGATAGTTAATTTACAAGAGGTTTTGATTTCCTTCTTTAATGTTCAGAGATGGGGCCTGAATGGCCGAGTGGCTAGCGCTCTGGCGCTCGGTACGAAAGGTTTCGGATTCGAGTTTCCGGCGGTGCCATGGATGTTTGTAGTGGTTCGGAATTCACTTTAAACTGTAGGTCCCGGTCTAATAGGATCGTAGAGCGTTGCGGGGGCATTGTTACTCCGCGTCCGTGGCTTATCTTCAAGTTACACGCGCCCCCTGGGTAATGCAAAGTGAGTACATATGTGCAGCGCTTGCCTTAAGGCATCCAAGACCAAGCTGTCTAAGTGTTTGCCAGCTGCATTAGAAAGAAAAAAAATATGTTCAGAGATGCTAAATCACAATTTTCTAACAAATAAAATACAAAATTCTATATTATTTTTAAAAAATTCAAAGATTATTCCTAATTGCTTATGATTATTTAAATTGATATAAGTAAACTTTTTATTAATGAGTATTCACTTATATTTTCTCTGTGCTTTTGAAAAGTTTTGTCATTATAAAAGTTTTAAGAATTAAATTTAAGAATAAAAGTAGTTATTCAAAAGCAAATTTGCCAGCATAATTAAAATAATAAAATTTTCATATTATCAAATGATTGCACACATTTTTAACTTAGGTAATTATTCAGCAAATGGATTAACAGATAAAACAAATATAAATTATACAGCAATTTAATGATTTTCATCTGATTTTATTAGAGGTATTTGTTTATTTTGTAGGTTAAACTTTTTTCGTTGCATTCCAAAAATTAAAAAATAATAATAATAAATAAAAATTATGTACAAATTTCAAAGGTAAAACTTCATTAGCACAAAACTGGAAGATCAGAATTTTAGTAAGCAAATTCTACTGAATCAATAAGAGAAATTTTTCCAGTTTTTAATTTTCTTAAAAGAATTATAATACAGAAACAGATAGTTTAACAAAAACAACGGATTAATTGTTTAAAATATGCCATATAAAAATTAAATAAGAAATTATACAAACTCTTGCATTTATAATTTTCTTTTGATCATTGCATATGCTAATTTTTAAAGTCAAAGATGTTTTGCTTTTTATTTTATTTATCTTTTATTTATAAATCAGGTTGCAATTTTAAAACATCAAAAAGAGTTTTGGGATTTTACAACTCTTTGAACTTTCTATTTAGTTATATTTATAAGAAATGCATGTTGTCAGGATATTTTTGCATCTCATTATATATACATTTGTTAGCATTTTATTTTCAAGATAGTTAAAAAATTTCTTAAAAACTAGCAAATGTTTTATTAAAAAAATAAATTTAATTTTCACGAAATTAAGACATCATTTATTTATAAGTTTTACATATATTTACAAGGTCAAGATTCTAGTTTAATATTGGATAGTTCAAAAAAGATATTTTTTTGAAAACTACATATATATTTTTTTCATCTGTAAGAAATCTTAATTATCTGCTTTTTAATAATCTTTGAATTAAATATAAGCACGATATTTACAAAAAAAAAAATAATAATAAGACAAAAATTTCATTTCATTTTTGCTGTGGCACACCTGCTACCCCTATTGAAATACGCTCTGGTCACCTCACTCAAACTGGAACATTTTCCACTTTCTACGGTAAAACTCCGATCAAAATACAAGGGACTTGACATTGCTCGGTAGCAGAAACACTCTCGAAGCCAATGAGAGTTTCTCTGCAATAAATCATCCACAAGGACTTGTAGCAGTTTCTCAAAGCCGACTCACCTACGCATGGATAGCGCTACACCAATCAGTATACCACTTTACTTTGGGTGACATCGCTCCTTCATCAGATAATCTCTCCTATACATTATGATAAGGAACCTCATTCTTCCGTCGCTTGGGTTCACCGCTTCGCTTATCGTAAAACGGCCGTTATCCGTGTTTACTGTCTATTAGCATTACAATGGAATATAAATTTCAGAGGCATATGCTCATTGTATTGCTTTAATAATAAGTCGAAGCTCTGCTTTTACTTCTTTGATTTTGTCGGACACATTTCTTGAATTCAATAACGTTGAAGTTAAACCCAGTTCATAAATATTTTTTTGTTCTAAAGAAATTATTTTCTCTGTTTATTTTTTAAAATTGAAAAAAAAAATGTATAAAAGTCCATTCTTTTGCCATAATCACTGTCTGACGACTCATACGAAAAAAAAAAAAATAATAAATAACAGAAAAAGGTAGCGACGATGCCCCGTTTTTTCGTAATTTTTTAAACGTGCCACATTTTTAAAGGCACAGCCAGCTGGTCTGACGAAACGGTGGTGGTTTAAATGCCATCCGCTGCGGTATTAATATTAAATTCACTGTTACACCAAAGATAAATTTCGGCGTAGAAAGGGCGTGAAAGAAAAAAATATATAGTGACTGGCGAGAACAAAATGGAGGGGTAAAGACATGTCCAAAGTTTTTTCCTGTCCTCCCACAGTGAAAATGTGTCACCTTTTTGTTGATGTCGTCGTCCAAGTACTGCTTCTGCATTTGCTCCCATGAATAATGCGGGGAAAGTTTCTCAGAAACAATGTTCCCTGGGAGCATGCTTCAAAATAAGATTAGGCCGGGTAACGGATGGTTTCGTATCTCTCGAATAACAAATGAGCTTCATAAGATGTATCTGTGAACAGCACATTTCCGATTCTACCATTTTTCTATTCTTCTTTTTATGGAGTGGCTACTCCTAGCCAGTTATATATGAATAAATAAATCTAAACACTTGGAACAAGAACAAATCTGAGCACTTTTATTATTTCTATCCTGGATTGGAAATTTTTGTGTAAAAATTTTTTTTTTTTTGAGTGATGGACATTTTAATATGAAATATGCCATTATTGGAATAGCATATATACAGTATTTGAAAGATTATCTAAGGTATATAATATAATACTGCCCTCCCACCGACATCTGTACATCATCGATCCACATATTACTGTCACAAATTACATTATCATATGAAGCATACCTAATGTACAACATGCTGCACTGTACCGTCATTTTACCATCACAATTTGCATCACTTGAGATTATCTCACAATTTTCTATTATTTGTTGCGTTGCATACGAAGTGTTACTAATGTACAACATGTTACCCTTATTTCACAATTTTCCATCATCAGTTGCATAGCATATGATGTATTATTAATAATCATTAACTCTGATTATTCAACAATTTTCTATCTTGAGTTGCATAGCCTACGAAGCGTTGCTAATGCACATTATACTGCGATTATGTAACAGTTTTCCATCATCAGTTGCATACGAAGAGTTACTAACGCACATCATGGTGCGCTTATACCACATTATTCCATCATCAACTGCATAGCTAATGAGGGTTTACAAATGCACATTATATTGCGCTTATACCACAATTTTCTATCAGGTGCATATCATACGAAGAGTTACTCATATACAACATGCTGCTTTTATCCCACAATTTTCCATCATCAGTTGCATAATGTATGAGGTGTTACTGAATCACGTTACACTGCGATTATCCAACTATTTTCTATTATGAGTTGCATAGCATATAAAGCGTTACTAATGCGCATCCTGCTGCGTTTATCCTACGCTTTTCTATCTGATGAAGAAGCTTTTACTAATGCACCTTATACTGCGCTTGTACCTCAATTTTATATACAAACGTTACTAACGCGCATCCTGCTTCGCTTATTCAACAATTTTCTATCATTAGTCACATAGCAGATGACGTGTTACCACAAATGCTACACTATGTCCATATTATTTCCTTAATGAATTGGGAGAAAAATACCGTAATTTTCGATGAACTTAGCCTTAACGACATTGAAAAAACCCTCTATTATTTACTATTAAAATATTACTTATTCATTTGTGTTTTGTGTTTCCTAGTTGCTTTTTATTTGTGTTCATACATGACAAAATTTCGAACAGTAAAAGACTTGGAATAGATATTTTGTTGGATTTTGTTGGATAATTGGATATTTGTGTTTTACTGGTCATTGATTTGCGCTGAAACGGCAGAAAAATAGCCAATCAATCCTAATGATTTACTGTGAAGAATGAAAAATCTATAGAATGTGTTTCTGATTTTGTTAACGAAATAATGATGAATGGCTACGCATTGTTTTCCGATAAAATATATTTTCGAAATGGATGATTTTAACTGTTGGTTTTAAACACAATTCACTTAATTATATGTTAGATATTTAGCGTTATTCATTTCAAAGTCACTCAAAGAGCTGTGCGTTAAAATAATACAATATGCAATAAATCGAAAAAGCGAGCATTATTATCAATAAATGCAAATCATAAATTAATGATAGTAAAATTAATTATTTATTAAAAAGTAATATTAAATTAAACATACATTAATAATAATAAGGCAAAAAAGAAAATTTTGATTCTATGTCACAATTACACTTTACTACTGGATATGAATCAGGTATTGAAAATTTACTTATTTAAAGATCGAAAAACTCCCTTAAATGGCGTGCATTTTTCTAATTGCCTACTGAAATGCTCAATGACACAATTAAAATGGGTATTCATTTAAAATTTGTTTCGATTGTCATTCTCTGAAATGTCTCGGATGTGCATTGGATTTTCTTTCCTGTATTACTATAGGTTGCTCATTTCATTAAAAAATAAAAATATGATGCATAAATAAAGTATGAAAACTAAAATTTATGAAGCTATTTAGCATTTATATTTACTTCAATATTTAAAAGATAATTAGAAAAATTAGTGAACTCAGAAACTCACTTTTTACTTGACAGTTACTTTCTCTTTCTTACCATCTATAACACATTGAAGTTAGGATCTTCAACTTGATTTCAGTAAGAAGGGGAAGAAAAATAATTATCTATGGGGAGTCAATTGTATGAAGCTTCATAACGCGAAGAAAATTATCCAACTTCCGACAAACGCTATTAAAAAAAAAAAAAAAAATTGAAGAGTGCTGTCTTTGAAATTCAACACACGATACGCAAATTTTTGTGTCTTAGAACGTTTTTCTCCGTGACATGAAAAAAAAAAAAAATGCAAATTTATTTTAAATAAGCGTTTGTTATTTTTCATTAGTAATATCACAATACTTTTGCAGATTATGTAATTTTATTCTAGAACAACAATTATGTAGTAAATTGAGCATTACGCAAACTGAACTAAGTGTGAGGTTTACTGGGCATATGTGATGCCACATATTGAACTCAATATACCATGGGAAGGCCCTTTACCTTATTCATCCACCCAAGGATATTCCAACCGGTTAGAATATCCTTCCATTGATGAAGGACCAGGTAGTTATTCTAACCCAACAGGAGAATTATAGTATTTTTTTAGCACCTTACATTCTCGCTTAGTGCAAATATTACTTTATTATTTTATTACTCTCGATTAGGAATTTATTAGCCAGTCACAAATTTCTGGATTGGATCTAATGTCTTTTTTTTTTGTTCGTCCCAACATTTGTTCGCCAACTCGCCAAACTGCCATAAATACATAAATAATAATAATAAAGACAGAAAACCTCATTTATCACTACGCGATAATTAATTTCCTTTTTTGGCGTGATTTTGGCAGCTTTTACCCCGCCAATTGTTAAACAAAAGTAGGACATGTTAAGGTGTACACATTAAGTAATGCCGAATCTACTACATCTCTGCCTAGGGTCAAAGTGCCTTGTATTTGAAAACAACAATCATGTAAAGATTATATATTGTTGGAATAAATTTGTCCATACAAAGACATATATTTCTCATTCTCCATTCGGAATTGAATAGAATAGTAGCCCAGGAGTAGGTTCAACGTGTTTCATGGAGTACATGTTCAGAGAAATTAATTTCGTTTTTCGCTACTCAGTATGAAAATGAAAGCAATTTTTTATGTTGCGGAGGCATTTCCACCCATGGCTTGAAAGCGAAAGTAAAGTCATATTAAATTTCTAAAACACACGTCGTGTGTGTCTCGTTCCGTCGTTTGAGGGCGGAGAATTTTGATGAATGGTTTTTCCTGTGTGTATGAAAGAGTTCTTCAAAGGACTATTTGTCATACCAAATCTCTTTTCAACGAGACAAATTGCATACTGTTTCTGAAAATAACACAAATATATGTGAGACGCCTTTGCCTCCCTTCTGAGATATTCTGTTTAAATTAGCTGCAGCCTCTAAAAATTGCGAAGAAATTGAAAATTCGGAAGAAATTTTGATTTTATGAGTAATAAGAAAATGAGAAATATAATTTTGGAGTTTAAAATATGTGAAATTAATTATAAGAAAGAATGAGGTAAAATAAATTTTAGAAAATTTACAGCACAAGGAGTAAAGTAGGGTATTTTAAGTAGTAAGACATAAGCAATTTTGCAGACAATCATAATTTTTATGAAATAATAAATTTTCTGCATTGCATGGAGCAAGCATTAAATGCACCCCCCCTCGAATAAATTTCGATGACAGCGTGCATGATGTATCAGGCTCGAATCCACTGATGGCCTCCGTTGAAACGAGCCAACAAGTTAATGATTGCGATAACGTGACTAAACCCATAGTCAAATTTAATTATACAATCTAGATAGAATTCCTAAAATTACTCAAGGAAGACAATATCAACCCCTCATCTTTTCACCGACCTGCACATTTCGCACACACATATAAAACAAGAATATCCATTGGGATTCAACATAAAAACTATAGTTTTTAAAAATACCCTAGTACTTCAAAAATTAACACTTTTTATAATAATTTTTGCAAGTATTTGCTTCTTTTGCGATTTGAACATCACGAGAATATTTTCCTGCGAAGTAGATTCAACGTTACTCAGCGGTAACCATGCATTCTCAATACGGGAAGATAGCATCCCTCTCCGTTTGCCTGATAAAAATTATCATCTCTCAGCGTGTTCATTGGCATTTTCGATATGTGCAAATGCTACTTTATTAATCGGGATCACAAAATAATGGTTTGGTAAAATAACGGTATCCATTTTCTAGGTCGCACTGTTTATCCAGATTGCCAAAGCGGCTATAATTTACAAAAATGTGGCTGGATGTTTGTAAATCTTTCGGAAAAATTTGTTAACCTCGTCGATCGCCACTTGGTTTCTTCATTGTATGTTTGGCTTAATATTAAAGTCTCCCAATCGTCTTCTGTTTATTTGCCAATAGATTATCTAAACTATTTCTTAGTATACAACTTTCAAAACGCTGAATCTGCTACATTTACCTATCAGTTCAATATGAGCGGTGAGAGAAAACAACAGTCGCATAACTATGATATATTGCAGACCCAAACTTATTCATACATAGAAATATTTATCTCCCTTTTTTCTGGAAACGAATATAAAATGTCGAGAATTTCATTCAATTCATTGGATGAATTACATGATTTAAAAGGACAATTAATTTTCCTCTCTCAATAAGAAGAATGAATGAAGCTTTAGTATGAAAAAGCATTTCCTACTGTCTTTTGTTTAAATGACAATATACGTTTATATTAAGTTTGAAACATATAATATAATCAATCACTTATAATAGTGATATAATGATATAACATATAATAACCTGAATTACCCTCAGAAATCAATACCCGCATCCCATTGTTTGTCAGTGGCTTGCCTATGCCTAGCATTAGAGACCCATTGGTATTTTATAATTAAAACGAGACCAAAAATGTGCAATTTAGATTTCTTTCGTAGTCCAGCCTGGACAATGTCTTTAAGTGCTGCATATATGATTCTAGTGATACTCATTGTGTTTAAGAGATCCATCGGTGTTTTGCAATTAAAACAGAACAAAAATGTGCAATTTAGATTTCTTTCGTAGTCCAACCTGGACAACGTCTTTAAGTGCTGCATTGTATGTTTCTAGTGATACTCATTGTGTTTAAGAGATCCATCGGTGTTTTGCAAATAAAACAGAACAAAAATGTGCAATTTAGATTTCTTTCGTAGTCCAACCTGGACAACGTCTTTATGTGCTGCATATATGTTTCAAGTGATACTTATTGTGTTTAAGAGATCCATCGGTGTTTTGCAAATAAAACAGAACAAAAATGTGCAATTTAGATTTCTTTTCGTAGTCCAACCTGGACAACGTCTTTAAGTGCTGCATATATGTTTCAAGTGATACTTATTGTGTTTAAGAGATCCATCGGTGTTTTGCAATTAAAACAGAACAAAAAATGTGCAATTTAGATTTCTTTCGTAGTCCAACCTGGACAACGTCTTTAAGTGCTGCATTGTATGTTT
Source organism: Caerostris extrusa (assembly GCA_021605095.1). Taxonomy (NCBI): domain Eukaryota; kingdom Metazoa; phylum Arthropoda; class Arachnida; order Araneae; family Araneidae; genus Caerostris; species Caerostris extrusa. The sequence continues at coordinate 66,163 of BPLR01016898.1, forward strand.
CTAGTGATACTCATTGTGTTTAAGAGATCCATCGGTGTTTTGCAAATAAAACAGAACAAAAATGTGCAATTTAGATTTCTTTCGTAGTCCAACCTGGACAACGTCTTTAAGTGCTGCATATATGATTCTAGTGATACTCATTGTGTTTAAGAGATCCATCGGTGTTTTGCAAATAAAACAGAACAAAAATGTGCAATTTAGATTTCTTTCGTAGTCCAGCCTGGACAATGTCTTTAAGTGCTGCATATATGATTCTAGTGATACTCATTGTGTTTAAGAGATCCATCGGTGTTTTTGCAATTAAAACAGAACAAAAATGTGCAATTTAGATTTCTTTCGTAGTCCAACCTGGACAACGTCTTTAAGTGCTGCATTGTATGTTTCTAGTGATACTCATTGTGTTTAAGAGATCCATCGGTGTTTTGCAAATAAAACAGAACAAAAATGTGCAATTTAGATTTCTTTCGTAGTCCAACCTGGACAACGTCTTTATGTGCTGCATATATGTTTCAAGTGATACTTATTGTGTTTAAGAGATCCATCGGTGTTTTGCAAATAAAACAGAACAAAAATGTGCAATTTAGATTTCTTTCGTAGTCCAACCTGGACAACGTCTTTAAGTGCTGCATATATGTTTCAAGTGATACTTATTGTGTTTAAGAGATCCATCGGTGTTTTGCAATTAAAACAGAACAAAAATGTGCAATTTAGATTTCTTTCGTAGTCCAACCTGGACAACGTCTTTAAGTGCTGCATATATGTTTCTAGTGATACTCATTGTGTTTAAGAGATCCATCGGTGTTTTTCAATTAAAACAGAACAAAAATGTGCAATTTAGATTTCTTTCGTAGTCCAACCTGGACAACGTCTTTAAGTGCTGCATATATGTTTCTAGTGATACTCATTGTGTTTAAGAGATCCATCGGTGTTTTATAATTAAAACAGAACAAAAATGTGCAATTTAGATTTCTTTCGTAGTCGACAACGTCTTTAAGTGCTGCATATATGTTTCTAGTGATACTCATTGTGTTTAAGAGATCCATCGGTGTTTTTCAATTAAAACAGAACAAAAATGTGCAATTTAGATTTCTTTTGTAGTCCAACCTGGACAACGTCTTTAAGTGCTGCATATATGTTTCTAGTGATACTCATTGTGTTTAAGAGATCCATCAGTGTTTTGCAATTAAAACAGAACAAAAATGTGCAATTTAGATTTCTTTCGTAGTCGACAACGTCTTTAAGTGCTGCATATATGTTTCTAGTGATACTCATTGTGTTTAAGAGATCCATCGGTGTTTTTCAATTAAAACAGAACAAAAATGTGCAATTTAGATTTCTTTCGTAGTCCAACCTGGACAACGTCTTTAAGTGCTGCATATATGTTTCTAGTGATACTCATTGTGTTTAAGAGATCCATCGGTGTTTTTCAATTAAAACAGAACAAAAATGTGCAATTTAGATTTCTTTCGTAGTCCAACCTGGTCAACGTCTTTAAGTGCTGCATATATGTTTCTAGTGATACTCATTGTGTTTAAGAGATCCATCGGTGTTTTTCAATTAAAACAGAACAAAAATGTGCAATTTAGATTTCTTTCGTAGTCCAACCTGGACAACGTCTTTAAGTGCTGCATATATGTTTCTAGTGATACTCATTGTGTTTAAGAGATCCATCGGTGTTTTTCAATTAAAACAGAACAAAAATGTGCAATTTAGATTTCTTTTGTAGTCCAACCTGGACAACGTCTTTAAGTGCTGCATATATGTTTCTAGTGATACTCATTGTGTTTAAGAGATCCATCAGTGTTTTGCAATTAAAACAGAACAAAAATGTGCAATTTAGATTTCTTTTGTAGACCAACTTGGACAAAGTTTTTACGTACTACATACATGTTTCTAGAGTCTCAGGTTTTATATCTGATTATTTATTATTTATATCCTAATTTATATCTTATTATTTTATTGTTTGGACAGCTAATAGTTATGTAAATTAAAAATATTTTCCATGATATATGTTCTCTGAATACCAAATCGATATAAATTTAAGAATTTACTGAAATATTTTAAAATTTAAAAATAAATCTAAAGAAACACATGGAGACAAAAATAAGATTTTCTTTTCTTTTTTTTTTTTTTCTTTCGAAAGTTGACTTTCTTTTGCAGAAGAAGAATTTTAAAAGCTGTTGTTAAAGTTGTGTAAACAACAAAAGAAAACGGAAGTGTGCTTCTAGAGAAATAAGCTTTGCTTCTAAAAGAAATATTCTTTGACAAGTACTTGAAAAGAAGCACGCATTTCTTCTCCGTTATGAAAGGTCCCTGGCCATTATTTTTTTCCTCCCCTTTTGAGAGGGTTCTCCATTGTTGTAGCTTTTTATTTCAGATTTAATGGCTCAGTTGATATTTGAGATCCTTTTATCTGACTCTCCACGCTGCCTTTGCATAGGACCATAATTCTTTCAGAGGTCTTTGTTGATGCGAAATTTTCTTAATGCGTATTCTGCAGTTATGATGCTGTAGTATGAGGGTTTTTGAGAATGCTTCATGGTTGAAATTTATTTATTTCTTGTTTAATTAAAACATTAAAGTATCGAGAAGAGAAGATTATTATTTTTATTTTAAAGTCTTTTAGGTACAATTTTGTTTCAGAGCAATATATGTGTTTTCTGTAATCATTAGTACAGGATAACATATATAGATACATTTTCATCCGAATTAAAAGATTTGATCTAAAACTTTTTTCGAATTTTTGGTTTTTAAAACCATTCCATAAAAGTAACAAAACATTTTTGAGTTTTAATAAAAAATCACTTTTAGGTGGCATATTTTATATTCTGAAAAATATTATATATTTTTACACTGAAGAGTAAAAAAAAAAAAAAATCGCAAAAATTATGCAGTCTATAATGCCCACCTAAACCTTTAATCTCTTTTAGCTTATAATCGTATTATGAGTAGAAAATTGCGTTAATTTTCATTTTACGGGGTTATATTTGGCCAGTAATGGCTTTGTTATTTATCGGTTAAAGTATAATTTCACCACTACGACTGCCATCTCTCGACATTTTCTTACACTATAGATCGGATTTTCCACACAGTTGGCTAACAAGTCTTTACTTATTGAAACATTCTAGTGGGCCAGCAACAATAGAAATTAGGTGGAAATGTTAATATGAAATAATAAATAGAACATTTTTATTTATTTGACATTAATGTCATGTTTGGACTCACTGACTTAGTCGCGAGTGGAGACGCCTCGGAGCTGGGGGATCACACTCTTCTATCTTCATCCTAGAGTGCAGTGTATTGGAAGGTGTTTCAATCCTACCGATCCGAGACAAACACTGGAATTTGTTTTTGGTCGTCATTCATATATTTGTGCTTGCATTTGAATACTTGAAGCTGATGAATGCGTTCGCATTTAATTATTTGGAGCCGATGTAATAAAAAAATCCCAATATTTTATTGATGCTATTTTCGAATACTGGGTATACCACATCTAGTCAATTTAGGCAAAGTCTGTTCTCGTGCCTTGTAAGGCTCTTCGTAGTGTGTAAGTGGAAACAAAGCCCAACTGCTGTTCAAACATCACCTTTAAATGTAAATTAATTTTGAATACTAGATAATTTAACGAGCATTCATCATTGATTACTAGAATGGTTGCTATGTGATAGAATCAGCGTTATCCAGGATAAACCATTGGAGGAAAATGAAATTTTTTTCAATGTAAATTGTTTCATCCATACAATCATTTAAACATGTGTAGCCAGCATACAGAAGATTCACATTCCAATCATTGCAATTACTGCTTTCATAAATGAGGAAATTTACAGAAATCTTGGCGGAAGATTCTGGCAAAATGGTGAAATTGAAACTGGTGATGACGATGCTTTATTGAGCTTACCACTAAGGCTTCCCGCTTATGGAATCCTTACTGAAGCACATATTTCCCAGTGGATGAAAGCAGAGGAAGAACAAAAATGGTAGAAAATCGCTAAACGCTGAGCTGTGATTATGAAAAGAATGTCCATCAGACGATGGCACATTTCGAAAACCCTTAGTTCGAATGAAAAACTATTGTATACACTGAGTTACACTTGCAGTTCTGATAATACTTTTAAGACAGCGTTACATTACAGCAAAAGAAATGTTCCAAAAGAAAATCAAATATCACACACTTTTCAAATGAAAATCTTCATTCCCCAGGTTTAAGAAGCATTTGAAACGTATATTAAAACGACAGTAAGTTTGGTAAGTACAATATAAATTATAAAAATTGAGTATACATTTATATTTCACATCCTTATTCAATATCGATTTGTAAATTCAGCTTTTCCAAAATATTATTATCATCATTATCATTTCAATTATTTTAGTTTATTTAAGGCGAGCTTAGTCATTATTATTTCGGGTAGTTGGGACCTTACTGTAAAACTTTCCTCTTATTTTAATATTTAGATGTTTTCAAAACAAATCCTTATTTACGTTCGGAAATAAATTTCAAAGATTCTTTATTAGTTAATAAAACTGAACTTGTGAAACAAAAAAAATATTTTCTGTTTAAAGCATTCGTATGATAATTGCTTTCTTAAAGAATTCCTTGATATAGCTTTAAAGTTGGGAGGAAATTTTATTTTTCTTAATTCATTTACGACTTCAAAGAAGGCAGTATTTTTTTTTCCTTTCCTAATATTGCACAATCGCCCATTTAACTCTGAAAGAGTTTCAGTGGAATTTAGTGTCATCAAAGGCAACTGTTTTCCTTTCTAAAATCTCTTTCATTACACAAGAAATCTTCAGTCTTAATTAAGTTGCCGTTGTCCTTTGTTGCTTGTTCCAACCGAACCTAAATCCGCAGACCTTAAAACTGCTTGATGAGCCACCCTTTAAGATTCGTCCAATTCGAAGCTTCGGATAAAAGAGTTTGTTTACAATGGCAAAATAAAAAACAAGCTCAGAGACTTTCCGTTGAAGGTATTCAAAGAACTCAAGAATTACTTGAAACAAACTTCGATTTCTAGAGTAGTTGTTGTGCATGAAAAGAAAAATTGCTTTCAATGGTATTTTTCTTGTGAGTAAACGGATTAAAATACCTTGTTTTAAGTATTCGTGTGTTTGTGCTCTTCATTTTGTTTCGGGGCTGTGTTGTTGCACGTTATTTATGCAAATAAAGTTTTTGCCATATACCATCCATGCTCTTAAATTATAAAAATTTGAATTTAAGATTAAGATCTTAAGAGTCTAGCATTAAAATTTTGTAAAATATAACGAAAAAAAAATTAATAAAAATTCTTCTGTAAATTTTTTCAGGTATTATATGATTTTCATTGTTTTGCAAAAGCAAATTGAGTGTATTTTTGTCAAAACTGATAGTGAGGCATTTGTTTGCGTTTGCATTATATACTAACAATAGCTTACCTACGCGCAAAGAGTCTCACAAAAGAAATTCAGAAGTTATCAATTACATATTTCTTTATTTATATAAAAATATATCATAAAAAAATACCATTTAACCAGTGATATTAGAAATAATTTGATAAGTAGATTATATTGGGTTCAATTTTTATAGAAATCAAATGAAAAAAAGTTGCTGAATCAATTGATTAATTTTTAATATTCATTGATTCATTTTTGATTGAATAATTTTATCATTTGATTATTAATGTGTTTTCACAAGGGTCGACTCAAAAAGGAACCTAGCAATACCTACCAACCACCACAACTAAATTTGTTGACACCATTTTCAAAAGAACATGTTTTTGGGAACAAAAATTCTTATCGAAATGATATATTGAAGCAAACGTTACCCAACGGCTAATGTCTTGATGGTAAATTTTAATTTTCTTTACAATATTCTGACATAATTTTGACCTTATTAATCAAAATAGTGTAATAACAGAAACCATCTTAACCGATTCAGTTATTTATATATTTTATACAGAACCATTAAAACAGAACCATTAAAAACAGAACCATTAAAAAGAACCACAGAACCATTAAAAAGAATTTTAATTCATAGTTGGTGTTCAAATTTACTTAATTCTCAATCACTTCTATATATGTCACTTTTTTTTATCAATACATTGTTCATTAATATTTTTCAGACATTTTTTTAAATTTAGCTTATAAATTTTATCTATTCTTATTTGTTTTGATTGCCTAAAATCTTAAATGTAATGAAAACATTTTTTTTCTTCTTTATTATCAAGCATATCTTTTGTCATTTTCTTATGATGGCAAAAATGGAAAAGTTTATAAAATGTTAAGGACTTTCTTGCCTGAATGTTCTCAAAATAATTAAAACAATTTAGTACGAAGAAAAATGATAAAGGTTTGACTATAGCGGAATCTTTTAATGTTTTTATTTTCTTTAAATTGAATGGTAAGATTTGAAGTAACTGGTGATGCAACAGAATTGAAGTTCTATGTCAAAATTAGAAAAAAAAGATTCCGGAAAATCTTAAGTAACAGCATTTAACATCACTAAAATATTTTAAAGCCTTTTATGAAGCAGGGTGTATCTTGAAATAATACTATTGCCTAAATTAAAATAAAAATTAGAAACTTCGATATAATATTCAATTTGGAGTGAAAGCCGTTCTTCAAAACATTCTGCAGGGGCAATATATATATATATATAGATATATATATAATCGACAAGATATATTTGATTTTGTAATATATGTCGTCGCGTTTATTAATTAAAGCATGCCCACAGTTTGAGCATTTAATGTGATTCCACTGTAAGAACATGAAATGAATCATATTCGCCTAATATTACAAGTATGAGCATTAAAGCATTTAAAAGTTGTTAACAAATTCTTAAGACCAGCTTTCCAAATCTAGCTACTCGCAAATAGATCCAAATCAATAACCGCAGAGAAATTTCTAATGCGATTTCAATCCTAAATTCATTTGAATATTTACTGAACAACGCCAAATGCGTTCAAACTAAAGGAGTGCATCCAGAATTCGGAAATTTTCTCTCGACAAATTGAAGACATGCCGCAGACACCTCATTTTAGGAATTAATGAGACAACTTCTTATTTGAGTGCGTCTTGTAATCATGCTTATTAGAGTGATAATTTACCTAATAATTATTTACGAAAAAGACTGCCAATTAGAAGACTCAATTTGTGATAAATCAGTAAGGAAATGCGTAGACATTTATTCATACTATTAAATTAATTCCTATTATATGTATTTTGTAAAATATTTCATCTTTGTTGGTGTCGGTCGGAACTGAACATCGGTGGTCCTCATAATTCACTGATACATGTCATTACGAGAGGAATTTTAGGGGTAACAGTTACGCATCTATGTGTCTTGTGGGTGAAAACATGACAAATACCAAAAGGCAATCTAGGTATGGATTCTAGAAGATTTGTATAGCCGTATAAGCAATCAAATTTCTTCAGTTCGAAAACAGGGACTACAACATTTCAAACCTTAGGTAAATCTAACCTCTGTCCTCCTGCACTTTAACTATGCACGTTACCACTGCCTTCCCCAATTGTAACTATATGATCATCATGACCGCCACCATATTAAAATACTTTTTTAGCGATTGCAATTTTTACAAATTACTTAATGACTTGAATATGTTGATAAATGGTGTCTTGGGATTCCGACCAGGGGTTGTTCGTTGAAATCCAACAAATGCCAACCTATGCTGGAAATATGTATGTTAAATGTCCACCTATTCGTCTCTAGCAGACTGATAGAAAAAAGTGCACGTGCTGATGACTCCTGCACATTAAGATGTTGAGCGTCGACCAATAACAATGCTCAAACGTCGCTCGCTGAAGCCTGCAATTTTTCCGTTACACATCTCGCCGTTGAACGCCTTGGCTTGAAAGTGGCTTCAAGGGTATTCGTTCAAAACTGCAGTGTAACAGGCCTCGATGTGACGAATTCTGAGTAATAATAAATCTGTTACACTTTCTTACTTTCTAGGATTTTTAGTCAAATGAACCGGATTAAAACAAATAAATTTCATTCATCGATAACAATGCTAAAATTTTTACAAAATTCACAATAAAAAATTCGTAACAATTAATGGTTAATATTACACAAGATATTTTAATGGTTATGAGAAATAAATTAAATAGAATGTTTAAATACAGGAATTAGGTTATTTAGTTTTAAGGAATTAATTATTGGAAAGAAGAAAACTGCTTTATAATATTAGTTTCACATTCAATCTATTTCATATTCTTGAAATATGTGAAAATTATAAAAATATTTACTCATATATTTTAAGTGAAATATAAATATTTTTAAAATTTATTTTACGAATTTCTTTTCAATCAAAGTCATTCATTTCTTCATCAAATTTTTAAGTTTAAAAAAAGCTCTCTCAAAGAATCGGAGTGTCATATCTGAGTTATAAAGCTTTTTTTTCAGGTCAACCGACATAGATTTTTATCACAAAAGAGAAGAGAAATTATTTAACTATGAAAACTGGAATATTTTTCATTATAATAGAACAATAATTGTTTCTTAATTTTGCAACAGAATATATAGTATTAATGCATTCAGTAGAAAGTAATTTAATTTCGACTGGTGTGGTTTTTAAACTATGATAAACATTCCATGTATTCAGGACATTTCAGAAGAGTTACCATGAAAACCGAGTCTTTCTTTTGTGTTGACATTTATAAAAATAAATCCCTTTTAATAAGAAGCAAAATAGCTCACTATTTCGAAACTACTTTTTACGACTTCCTCTCAAACGTCGTTGGTTCAACATTCAATCTAAAATTGTTATCCTCCTACTTTTATTACAAAAATTAAAAAATAATCTTTTTTTTGCATGTTAAAGAATGGGAAAAAGGCCTAAATATATTGAGCCAGAAGTTCTTTTGATATCGAAGTGATTTCAGAGGGCAGTGAAATAAGAGGAAACAACGAGTATTCGATAATTATTTTTGCGAATGGATAGGTTCTTCTTTCAGATTTTCCGGAACTGAAATTGGATTGAAGAATAACAAGCCCTCCGTCATTCAGTTTAAATTCAGAAAGTTTTAACTACGTGCTGATAAAAACTATTTTTCTTCCGTTTCTTTTTATTATTTTCTTTATCTGGAAATAAAATAACTCGGAGCAATCTGTTCAATAACTGAGAAATTGCAGCGTTAATAAATTTCGATTTTGTTTATTTATTTTATTTTTTTTTGTATCAGTTTAAACATTAGAGCGAATATATTCCATATCAGAAACAGTTAAATAATAACCATTTGTAAAAAAAATGTTTAATAAAAACATGGTTATTTTTAAGTAAAAAGATTGACGGTAAAGAAGACATTTAAAAACATTTTTATTAAAAAATTAAATTGTTAATTAAAACATCATCAACGTAGAATATTTTAAAAAATATTCGTAAAACTGAAACGTTGAATGAGAAGTCTTTCATTTCTTCAATTCAAACCCTAAAAAATATCATTACAGTTTTGTATCTTTTGTAAGTTTTTTAAAAACTCTCTAAAACAATTGGAGTGGGGTATAAAGAAATAAACTAACGGTGGAAACTAAGGTATAAAGCTTTTTTTGTAAGGCCGACCAACATAGAATTCTATCACAAAGAGAAGTAGGAGAAAAGAGAAAAAAGTGCAAAGGTGGTGGCATCTCGCCGTTGAAAAGAATGATTGATTTTATTATTTTCTCATATTCGTAACCGTGGGCAAAGGTTTCAGAGAAGCCTTTCAAGTTCGCTGCCTGCAACACAAACAACCTTTCTTTTATGAGGTCCTCAAAGAAAAGAAGAAGTTTCTCCCGAGAGGAAGCCCGAAGGGAATTGCTTGGGAGGCACTAGGAAAGGTGAGGATATGAGTGGAAAATGAATCCTGCGAAGTGCGTACTGAGGCGCTGTCTTTTGTTCAAGAATATGAAGCATTTTTGCTGCATATATATAGAACTTTTATAAATATAATTAGTGAGGTTTAGAAATATATTTTGTTTGATTTCACACACTACAAATTTCTTTTATTTGTCGCGTGTTGTACTTAAGCAATGCACACATTTGAGCTGTGAGTACTGTTTATGAATGCTGTCGTGAACGATTTGCTTTAGTGTGAACCAAAAGCGTATTGAAAAAATCATGAGAAATTGTAATCTCTGCTCCAGACGAAGTCGATTTTTATGTCGATATCAAAAATTTGCTACTTTCAAAAGCCGGCAGGAAGCTTTCTGGTAGGAAAATGAGATATAATTTTTTTAAATGTTAAAAAAATGTTAAAAAAATGTTAAAAATGTTTGGAAAAAGCGTTGAAAACGACCTAAAGAATTACGCATTCAAATGTGAAGGCGGTTTTTTAAAATGCCCAGCACGAAAAGCCCAATGATGAGTGTTAAAGAAAAGAGTTTTTATGGGTAGGTGATAAACGTTCATGTGCCATTTTATATAAAAGACTTCTTTTATATAATTCTCTGTAATCGGGTTGAATATTGATCGATTTTTATTATAATATTTGAGAATTGAATAGCTTACCAAATGGAGATGAGGAGAGACAAAGCCCTCCGGTGGATTTTTAAGGTCCTATCAGACGGGTTTCATTTTTCAGCGTGAAGCAAATAGGCACTCAAAGCATGAGTTCATCATTGAGTACTCATCCGACTTTTTCCTCTGTGGCTTAATTACATGACCCACTTACTGGTAACCATTATGAGATCAAAGTGGTTTGTGATTATATGAATTTTCCCACCCAAAGAAATTCACAAATCGCATCATAAACTTATTTTATGAGAGGATATGCTGGTTGACATCAGACAGAAAATTGCAAAAACAAGACTGTCATTTAGGCGTAAATGCCTTTCATTGATGTGTAGCATTGGGAAAATTTCACTTTGACAATCTCCATGACTTCTTTCTGCTTCTGAAATCAGTGACTGCAATGAGCGGCTCCAATGAATTCGTACATGGACCCGCCTGCATGCTAGTGCCCAGGTTACCCATGCGTTAATAATCTAATTTGAGTATGTTCTCATGAATTCTTAATTTCTATTCTGCTTCTTTAAAAAATGCATATTAAAATATTTCATTCATCATTAATATTTCTTAATATTTTATTTTATTTACTGATCGATACTTTTACAGAAAATATAATTTTTTCGATTAGATTATAACTTCATTCATTATTTCATTCACGTTTTTCTTTTCAAAAGTATTATTGATGACTGCATGGAATTTCTATTGAAGTTTGTGAACAAAAACTCTAGAATACGTCTTCTAAAAGCGGAAAGTATATTTCTAAAACAACAAATTTGTTTTTCTCAGGAACGCTCTATTGATTTTGTGATAAAAATAGCTCTCGCTTACAAAGTACGTATCTGTTTGCAGACAAGCAGATTCTTCGTCAGCAAGAAATTACCTTGTTGTCCTTCTTCCCAATTGAAAAGATAAAATAGAAAGCTTCAAACGGGATGTCTTGTGTTTAACATGAGTAACACGTTCCTCTCTCGCATTTTTTGGGATAATCGATATAATAAGGATTTTTCGTCCTCAGACAGAGCTGGAGGAGAATGGATTTAAAAGCCATTGAATTTTAAAAGTTTCGCCAACAGTCCATTTTTCCCCCTGTAAGATCAAGATTGATTTCTGTCACAAAAAGGAAAAGGATAGACAGAAGACGAGAGAAGTCTTTGTTCGGAAAAGGTGACGCTATCTCATTGTTGAATAGAATGATTGATTTTGTTATAGCCGAATAACCTTGGGCCAGAGGTTTTGCTGAAGCCATTGAATTTTGAAACCCACAAACAGCTGTTATTTCATAGGTACTTATGGAATACAGCAGTTTCTTCTGCAATAAAGCATAGAAGTCTATTTTTTTGTCAGGCACTAATGGGAAAATGAACGCTTTTCTCCTGATTGTATAACACATCGCCTGATGTGTCTTCCATATTGAAAAGCTATCTTTGTTAAAAATATTTTCATTACGTATTCTGAGTAAGTTTAAAAAAAAAAAAAAAAAAAATTTGCTTTTAAAAGAATAATTTGTTTGATTTCAAACATCACATTTTATTGTCGGCTTTGTGGTACAGTTGGGTATATATACCACGAAACACCAGCCACCAATGAATGTTAACTAGATGGTTTTCTAACAATAGATGCCAATGATTAACATATTATTAGAGAAAAGCTGGTGACACTATCGATTGATTTTTGTTGTTATACATACCACGTGCAGAAGAGAAAACGAAATACTAGCAGGTCTCGTGTAGCAATTGTAAACCGATTTGTCTCATTGTAGACGGAACCCTAGGCATTTGTCTACTGTCTCACTCCTCTCCAACCAAGGTAGGTTTTCCTCACACATCAAAGGGATTTTGCATGGAGACCATTTTCGACCAGATGTTCTCGCAGCGACAGATAATGGAACTTTTTCTGGAATTCAGATGAAGGCACTTGTCTCATTCTCTTGTCTGAACGCGTTTTATGAATTGTGAGTGGTATTCTTGAATATAGTTATGCCTACAGCGTTGGTACAGCGATGTCTGTACCAGCGGTCGATGCGCCACTTCTTATTCTTAAAAAATTATTGTTTTTTCTTTCATTCCTTAATGTTTACTGATTTATACTTGTATGGAAATTATTCCTTCGTGTCATGTTGCGTTATAATCTCCACTCCAATTTTTCATTTACATTTTTCTTTACAAAAACTTATTGACAACTATCGAGTATTGATGGGCCTGCAAGAACTGTAGAGACACCTTAAAAACCAAATATTCATATTTCTAAGACGGGAAGTTTATACTTGCTATTGATTTTATGCTTTCCTTTACAAAAATATATATCTGTCTGTGTTATGAAACTAGCAAAAACCGACCTTACTTTAAGAAAATTGTAGTGTTCATACCCAATTTAAAGAAAAATATAAAAAAAACAGCTCCAAAGAGAATTTCTTGTGTTTAGATGGAGATACATGAACCTCATTCGCCTTTTTAAGGTAATAAAATTATTAAAGATTTTTTTTTTACCGTTCCATAATATTGAGAGAATAGAAAAAGTAGGATTTCAAGTTCATTGAATTCCAGAAGATTCGCTAACAATGCGTTTGTATTGGGTGGACCAAGATTGATTTCTATATATCGATAGAGAACCGAGGAACTTTGCTTGGCAAAGGGTGGCGGCAAATGGTTTCTGAAGAAAATGAATGATTTTTTATAGTTTCATACATATAGCCACTAGCAGAGTTTTTGATGAAGCTTTACAAGTTCTCTTATTGGCAACTCGAGAAGTTGTGATGTTTTAGCAGATAGCGCAAGATGAGCATTACCAAGTACAGACATAAGTTATCTTTGTTTAAAAATATTCCATATTCAATAAAAAACAAAACTTGATAAAAATAGCTAAATGAATAAAAGTAATTTTTATATTTAAGAAAAATGAAAGAAGAGAATTTTGAATTTTTTTAGATATATTTAATATGGTGATTTTGATTGAAAGATATTCAGGAACTGGCCAGTAATTCAGTTAGATTTGCACAGCATGAACTAAAAGAAGAATGCGAAGCTTCCACATAAATCTTTTTTTTTTTTTACGAATTTTTTTTACACTTAATTTTATTTTTATATGAATACCTCTTAAACATAATTTTCTTCTCTATGATTTATTTTATGCATAATTTTCTTTTATTCCTTAATCATTTTGTGCTTATTTTTTTTTTTTGTAGTGTAATTTTATTTTAAACGAATTCTTTTTACGCTTATTTTAATTTTATACGAATTCTTATGGTGCATGCATGTATTAATTCTTTATTTATGTATGTACAAAATATCAAGTGAAATATTAATATTAACTGTTCATAATTGTTCAATTTTGGTTCTATATTCTTAAAATAACTTGTAATGAATTGTAAAAAGAACAATTAAAAGAAGAATAGAATCTGTATCGAAACACATAATAAATCATCAACGTAATTTTACTTTGCAATAAAATAGAAAAATAATTATATATATTATTCTTTTAAAATAATATTAATATATAGTATTAACTAACGCATATATTTAACAGCAGATTATTTTTAATGCGGATGAAGCATTATTTTTTTAAATTGAAGTTCCGGAAATAAAGCTACTAAAATGTAAGCTAACACGTTATTGACAATAGGCATTAAATTAACATTTGTTATTTAATATTCAAATATTTGGCTTTCTGTTAAATAATATATGAATTATGTCCTCTGATTTCATT
>BPLR01016899.1:0-28923 GCA_021605095.1 Caerostris extrusa
ATTTTTACTTTATATATAAATTGAAAAGCAATATTAGTAACCATCATAAAATTTTCATCCTTTTCTTGGATGGATGATTAACTCTAAATTTTGCTGTTTTGAGTTGTAGCTTAAATTTATTATCCTTGCTGGAAGGGGAAGCAGTTTGTAGTTTGAACATTTTCTGTGCAGCACACTGTACTAGTGTGCAAATCTGATAGGTTACACTAGGAAATGTGAACATTATTAAAACCAAATTGACAGTTTGGATAAATACTAGAGAAAATATGAGTTAGCATTGTCTTTGTGGTAGTCAAGGCCAGCAAACATCTTAGTTATGAATTCTGCCTGTTGTGAATCGGATTAAAAGAAGGTTACTTGTATAGATAAAAATGTAGTAGACTCTGTTTTTTGTTTATTATTAAATATAGAAGTTTATTTTCATGTGAAAAAAATGATTTATATTTCTGCTGTGAAATTTTATGAAATATGGAAGCTTTATATATCCATATCAAGTTTTTGAAGTCAAACCTGAATTTGAATGAACAACAATAAGAAAATTAGTTTGTTTATAAACATATTTTGGATAATTTTTTCATTTTTTACTTAAATTGAATTAATGAACATGTATTCAAATATTCATTAGTTTAGTAAGTCGAATAATAAGTTTCTATACTTAAGTTTTATTTTATTTTAATGATTTGTGGTGAATTTTAAAAATCTATGTTTGAAAAATTTGAGGTTATTGAAAGATTTTTTGAAAAAATGTTGGTTAGAGATTTTGCACCAGTCTATTAAACTATTTATTTACATTTATATTTATTCTATTTGTATAATGAAACTTAATAGTCATTTCTTTGCAATCTCAGCAAAATTGAAGATTAATGTTACAAGCAAATTCAACTGTTGGTACTTAAATGATAGGTTTTTTACTATAATTTCATTTTCACAAGCAATTATATGTTGAATTAACATTTTATAATGAAATGATTAACTTTATGTGCAAGGCTTGATTATCAGACTTATTGCTTGGCTTATAATGTTCCGATATTTTGATTAATAACAATTTTCTTAAATTTGGTATGTTTTATTATTGAGTGGACATATTCTGTTTCTATTCCTGCTTAAGAATTATAGAATATTTTATGCACTTTATATGTTTAGCTTTGGTTTTATTAATAGGTTATTTCTTAGTAATTCCATTCATTTTATGTATTAATTTTGCAGCTTGTTTGTTTTTATTTATTGTTTTTTGGTTTTTTTTTATTTTTTTGTATTTGTGTTTAGTCTTTCATTTGTTATTTTGGTTTATAGAAATTTTACATTTGGTTTGTATTTATTATTTTGTTTTGTGTTTGTTGTTGCTTTTTATAAGACATTTATGTGGTTATATAATTTTTTTTGTTACACGAGTTCTTTTGGTTTTTGCTGAGGTGTTAATAAAGGTTGCCCAGATTGGGTGACAAAATAAGGTTTCCTTATTAAGAGCTTTTAAACATAAACATTAATTATTTGTTAAATAACTTTCAATTTTCAAAACATTATGTAGACGAGTGGTAGACCCAAGCGATCTTGCTAGGAGCCACCTTAGAGCTGAGATCATAACTCCGCGGTCCTCACCTAAATTTATATCCCCATATTAGATTTATCCCCACTCTGAACATTGTTTTTGAGTTTATTAACCATTCATACACATGTAAACATAGATAAATATAATAATAGTGATACTAACGCACTGTGTAAAGAAATATAACTATAACACACTAAAAAAATGAAATAAAAAAAAAAATTAAATCGTTTAAAAGAAAATATTTATTTGCCTAGTGCAACTTCCATATGAATAATTTCCATATGAACCGTTTAACACTTTACATCTTTTCAGGAAAACAAAGGAGGGAAATAAAATATCTGCAAACAATTCTTGCTTTAAAATTTGTATTGATGATTTAAAATATTTAAAATGTTCTTTTCTACTTATTTTTGACGCATGGACCTTGGCTTCAAAAAATAACCTGTATTACTTTTTTATATATTTTGATTTCTGTCTTTCAGAGTGGTTTTCCAGAGACTTTCCCGGAATTTAAAAAATGTTTTTTATTAATTTGTTATAATATATTTATAATAATATATTTTTCTATATTTTTATTGTCAATTAGATAATGATATTTTTAAATCTAAATTTAACAACTAATTTCCTAATCTTTGAAAAAATTTTGTTTTTTCAATCTAAATACTTATCTTTTCAATTAATATGTGAGTAAAGAGTCAATGATAAAGAATAAGATGCGGCACAAAATTGTGATACATTTTTTTTCTGTAACATAGCAGAAACAACTGCCAATATTAATAATACAAAAAATATTCCTAAAACGAAAAATTCTCCTGCTGTTTATATTTCCATAATTAATTTTCTTAATCCAGTAGATAAATATATTTAAAATGTTTTCTTTATTTCTATATTCTATACTATCTACATATCAATTTTTGTAAATTGGAATTACACTCATGTCCATAAATTAAGGAAAATTCAGAATCACACAGAGAAACTGAACACTAAAAAATAAAAATTTCTCCTGTAGAATTATCACACACATCTTGAAGAAGAATATGCAAATTACAGGAAACCACCAGATGGCGGATAGTACGTCACAATGACGAGTATAAAGAGAGGGGTATATAAGGAATGGTGGCAAAAAGTAAAATTATTCACAAGCGCTTTAATAGCCTTTCAGGGCAATAACAGCATAGTTATGGCACAAAGGAAATTTGGATGATTTTTCAAGTGGTAGAATTATCGGAAGACTGGAATATGGACGTTCCCAGCTGGAAGTATCCGGGAACTTGAGATCGCCCAGAGTGTCATCTCAGGCTTTGGCAACGATTCCAAGATGATGGTAATGTGAGTAGATGTTACAGCACAGGTCGCCCCCGAGTTACAACGCCGAATGAGGAGCGGTATTTAGCAGTTACTGCCAAAAGAACAGACGAAGCACAGCATCAGACCTGTCTCGTCAGCTCTCTTCAGCTACCGGTACGACAGTTTCAAGGGCAGACCGTTACAGACGCTTAGGGCACATTGGCCTATATGCTCGTAGGCCTGTGGATGTGTTCCACTTACCGCAACTCACTGTCGCCTGCGATTAACCTGCAGTAGAGAGCATGCATTGTGGACACCACAACAGTGGTCTGGTGTGATGTTTTCCGACGAGTCAGGTTTTTTGCAGTCTGATTCTCGCCGATCTTTCATATGGAGAGCGCCAGGTACCCGTTACCGCAAAGAGAACACCATTGAACGTCACCGTTACGGTGGTGCAGGATGGCTCGTTTGGGGAGGAATTATTCTTGGTTCCAGAACGACCTGCATGTTCAGAGTGTAACGATGACAGGCCACATCTATCGGGATGTCATTCTGGAACAACATGTACGTTTGTTTCGGGGCGCCATGGGTGCTGAATTTCTGTTTATGGATGACAACGCCCGTCCTCACCGTGCAAACATTGTAGACGAATGCCTGCAATTGGAGGATATCACCCGTATGGATTGGCCAGCATACTCACCGGACTTGAATCAATAGAGCATGTGTGGGGTATGCTTGGCCGACGAATTGCAGCCCGTCAACCCCTCCCACCTGTCAACCGGAACTTCGGAGGGCATTGCTTGATGAGTGGTGTAATATTTCCCAAGATCAGATTGATAATTTGATACTCAGCATGCCTAGGCGTTGTAAGTCTTGTATTGCATCGTCCGGGAGACATACTCAATATTAACCATCATACTAACCATGTTATACTGTTTTTGTAAATAGGTTCTTTTTGAAATTTGCTCCAGGAGTAAAAATCGCAATTTTTATTAATTATGTCAAACATATAGCATCTTTTTTTTGCTCTTAACCTTTTGTTTAATAAATAGACTTTACAAATAAGTCAAATTTGTTTTGCTTCTGTCTCTTTCTTTTTGCCTGAACTTCATTATCCTTAATTTATGGACATGAGTGTATAATAATGAACATATATAACTATTCCCTCAATTTTGACGCAAAAGTTACAACAATCTTCAAACAATTTTAAATTATTGAATTTCATCTACATTTTTAACTATTTAATGTTAAAATATTTTATTCCAATTTCTTATTTCGATTTCTTATTTATTTCAACTTCAGTTTCTTATTTATTTCAACTCCGATTTCTTATTTATTTAAATTTAAATTTCGATTTCTTTTTCAATTTCTTTTGATTTTGTGTATAAAACAAACTTCAATACATAAAAAATAATTTTTGAAAACATTATAATTTTTAACATTACATTAACATTCATCATTTTAAAACATAAACCTTTCATTTATTTATTATCTTTGGCTTTACTTACATTTATCTTGTAAGTAGTCTTTCTAAAAAAGACATTATATGTAAAAAATATCACACCTGCATATCATCAAATACATATCATATATTCATATAGTGAAATATACAGTTGTATAAAGTGATCGTCAGTTGTTCGGCGGCTTGATGGCCAATTGGCTAAAGCTCTGACCTTTGGCACCACAGGCTTCAGATTTGAATCCTGGCGGTGGCATGGATGTTTTTGTGTGGTTCGGAATCCACATTAAACTGTAAGCCCGGTCTAGTTAGCCTAAAGTGTGCAAAAAATGACCGTAGTGCTACAAACCAAACAGAAACCTCAGTTATTCACATGGCTGAAAAAATTAAAATATTTATTCTCTATAACAAAAAAAAAAAATTAAAATTTCAGAGAAACTTAGCCTCGTACAATGGGGAATAATTTTTTAAAGAATTAATATTTAATTATTTAGATTAATCATCATAATCATGAACAAACAACAATCAGTTTTAAACAATATCCTGAAAACTCAAAAGCAAAATCTTAAAATATGCTAAAAAAGCACGAGCAAAATGAGAGATTTGGAGACTTGGTGCATTTATTTCTAAGCGATGGAAAGATCAATATTCTGAAAAGCTGTTCCATTAATAATGTCAAACAAAATTCACGATACGATATCTTTCCGACGCAGGAATGAATAAAAAAAAATAAAGAATTATTATATTCTTCCTTTAACCCGAACGTCTCCCTGTTTGTTGCAAAAGCTTGACATTAAATTTATTGAGTTTCTTTGGAAGCGAAGCATTTCATTCAAAAAAAATATCCAATCCATCATTTGGCGCACCTGGTGTGAATTGGTAAAAGGCATTCTGAAATATCTGCCCTCTATAAATTAACTTGAAATTGAGATATCCTTAGTAATTGAAAAATCAAAATAATGACACTTCAATGAAAAAGAAGTAGCATTCTCCTTTTCTAATGCTGTGACCTTGAAATATAGAAGAAAAGATATAAGGTATTTAAATCCAAATAAATATTTTTAATTTTTGAGCTCACATTATTTAAAAATAGTAAAAGTTAGAGCCTGATATGCGTGTGCTTTGATTCAGCGTTGTTCATGGCTAGACTAAATTATTTTTTAAATAAATGTATGATGTTAAGCTACCGTATTTATTAAAACTTTCTAAGACAGCACTGCACAACTGCAACACATAAAACACAATTATATAACAACTATTTACAAAATCTTCTTAAATGTCAGTTTGATTGAGAGTCTTTGTACCCTTCGTACTCACTGGAACTCTTCTCTCGACTAATGTACCCTCCTTATTGCTTGAAATTTTCACTCGACTCTGCACACTTCCTTTTCTCTTTCTCCCTCTCTTATTATCGATTCAAAGTATAACGGGAGAGAAAAACTGTGCAGTGTCCAAAGTCTAGCATAAGGGTCAACACGCCCTTAAAAGGAGGACTTTGAACTCTTTCCCGTTGGCTATATTTTGTTTCGAAAAGACATGATAGATCCTTACTAAAATATTCATTTCAATATTTTTATATTTTTTTGTTTTCATACAAACATAAGGGAATTTTACAATTCTAATTTTAAAGAGTGCTATAAGTTAAAACCAGCTTTTAAAGGTACTAAAGATGTAAAATATCAGAATTTTAAAGGTGCCCATGTTTGTGTAGTGTGTAGCTAGCATGCAAAAGACTGTGCTATAGATGATGCTTTGAAAAACAAATGGAGAATTATAATTGTGTCATAATGTCTTGTATAGATATATTAATATGTTTTATTGGAGTTTTAGTGATTCTCTAAATTCAACAATAATTAAATGGAGAATCAGAATTTTATAAGTCTCCAATAAGAAATGCTGTTACACTTTTATCGCTGTTAGTAGTGCATGCTAGCTAGCATGCAAAAGACTCTGTGCTACAAAATCTGGTTTGATAAATAAATGGAAAATCAGAATTGAGTCAGAATGTCTTATATAGATACAAAATTTGTCTTATTGATTTTCTCCAATAAAAAATGTAGTTGCACTGAAAGTACAATCTGACGACATTATTTCTCCATGACACCATTCTTTATTTGATATCTACTATCATGAAGATGTCAAAAAAAAATATGTAAAAAAGTTTAGATTAGCCCAATTATTTCTAAAATCTAATGTTACAAGAGATTAAATACCCACTGTATCTTTTAGTCAATACCATAAAAATAGTACAAAATATCCCCATTCATATTTATTTATCAGTCTTTGTCTTGTTTTGAAATTCCACTATTATAATAAATTATATTATATAAGTTTATGAATATTTTTCTGGACTTCGTGTAGCCTATTTTATATTATACGTCTCCTTCATTGGCGAAACCAGCTTCCTATTGACATACTGACCTACTGATCTTTGCCTACTGGCAGACTCTGAAACTAAAGATGTTTTCTTTTTTATGGTATAGGGATGTTAGCCCTGGGCCGACAGTCATATTAAACTGGGACCTACAGTTTAAAATGGATAGCAAACCACTATGGCATAGCGCGCACCTCGAACCCGAAACCTGTGGCACCAAGCGCCAGAGTGCTGGTCACTCAAACATCTAGTCCCTACTTTACATTAAACAGCCCTAGTAATATTACTTTGAAATGTGCTCAACATTAATGTTACTGTCCCTAAAAATTTTGAAACGTTGGAATTTTTAAACTTCTAATATAAAATTAAAATTATAGTAATCTATTGCAAAAACATTTTTGTGTTGAAATTTATTTTAGTTTTGTGTCAATTTAAAAATGTATACTCATTAATTCCTACGATTTAAATAAAAAAAAAACTATAAGTATAAAGCTATATTTTAAAATGTAAAGATTAACTTAATTATTTCAAAATTCTTAAACTTAAATCTTACAAAAGTATAAATATCCCCCTATCTATGTTAATTAGAAAGACTGTAAAAAGATACATTAATTATCATCATTTATAATTATTTCATATGAAATTCATTTCGAAGAAGAATTATATTCAAAAATTATGCATGGTATTTAAAAAATAAAATTTTAATCAAAATCATAGTAATATTATAAAAATTTAAAATTATAATACGAACCAACATCAAAGTAAAAAAGTTTCTTTAAAAAGGTAATTCAAAAATTATATAAAGAATTACATTCAAGAGATTATGCGTGGTATTTAAAAATTAAAATTTTAATCAAAACCATCATTAAATTTTTAAAAATTAAAAATATAATATGAACCAGCATCAAAATAAAAAATAGTCTTTTAAAAAGTAATTCATCACTACCTCTCAAAAGGTAATAATTTAAAAATGATACTCAATGCTGCTTTTTTTTTTTTTTTAATTTTCTGTGCACTCTATTTTGTAAAAGTAGAGAGTCAAAAAATTCTTAGTTAATTACCAAAGTAAATTTTTTATCAAAAAAAATCAAAAACAATTTGCATTCATTATCTCTTTTTTTCATCTTGGGAATTTTGTGACTTTGATATTCTAAAGAACAAAATGAAAACTTTGTCATTTAAGATGCATTACCAAAATGAAGATAAAAAATCATAGCAAAGTTCTTTTAATAACATTTTATATGAAGAAAATTATTTGAAGCCTTGCATTACATCGCCGAAATGTAATCTCTCGGGACTCTATTTTTATACAGTGACACAAAATTTTTGTGGAGAGCATCAAATAAATAGTTGCTTAAATCTAGCGAACAGGCAGCAAGGAACGTGCCTCCGTTGCCTAATAGTCCTGTTTGAGGTAGAAATCACGTGTGGATTTCTTTGGAGACCCTAACCCCACGACAATAGCTTCTTTTCGATTCTCATCATTTGAAAACCTTAAAAGAGTGCATATACGCTGAAAATTCTTATTTTCATGTAAGCTAATATTTTCAGCTTTTTTTATTTTAACATGTGTATATTTATCGCGTTTAAAGATATTAAAAACTGTGTAAGTCTGTTAATTCTTTTGCATTTCTACATATTTGTTATATAAATATTATGTTGTTTCTTATCCGATTTGGTCAACATCAACATTTAGACCAAGTCTACGAACCCATGGTTATGGAAGAAGGTAAGGGGGGTGCAGCTTCTGTTGGGATGGAGTACCCATAGGTCTATGAACATGTTTGACTTGACTTCGTGATGCTTATGAAGGAGGTCAGTGCCTTCCGGGTGCAGTTTTAGGGAGGACCACCCCGGATTTGTGTATCGTATGGGACAAAATCCGGAAAATTCACACAAGGTAATCTGACTAAGAAGAAAAGCTGCTGAAAATCACAAACGCCGTCGAGTTTCCTCGTTTTCTAAGCATTTATAATAATGCCTCCAACGGATTTAACCTGAGCCCTAAAACTCATCAACTGTGAACGGTACCACTGAGCCACGAGTCGGGATGAAATTATTTTTATCTGTATCTTCACGAAGCTTGTGGAACAAACGTTTAAGGTAATTTTATTGATGAAAAACAGAGAACTTCCCACTATTTGGGGTACTCAACACTGTACTTTGGGGACTTTCACATATCATAAAAATTTATATATACATGTGCATGGTCTGGAATTTGCCAGATATACACTCAAGAGCAAAACATTATGGACCACCTCTACATTTTGCAATGAACTCGCCTGGATGATGTGGAAGGCACGTGATCAGGTGGAAGTGGTATTTAACTGCTGCTGGATAGTCTGAAGAATCATTCTTTCACTTACTTCTGTGTGTGATGGGAAAGGCTGCGGATCTAAGCGACTTTGATAGAGGGCAGATTGTAATGGCTCGAAGGCTCGGAACAAGTATTTCGAAACTGCACGACTCGTGGGTTGTTCGCGATCTACAGTTGTTAGTACTTATGCAAAGTGGATGAATGACGGTGAAACCAGCAGTAGACGACATGGTGTTGGACGTCCACACGCTATCAAAGAAAAAGGTCGTGGGAGACGGTCTCGCATGGTGAAGCAAAACCGGAGACTGACAGTGGCTCAGCTGACAGCCCAATACAATGCAGGGCCAAGTAGAATAGTATCGGAGCACACTGTTCAGCGGACAATGTTGGATATGGGGCTACGCAGCAAACGTCCCAGTCGTGTGCCTTTGCTTACCAAGCGTCATCGCCAACTGCGCCTGCGCTGGGCCCGGGAACATCGTGACTGGTCGATGGATCAGTGGGAGAGAGTTGCCTGGTCAGATGAATTACGGTTTGTCATTCATCACGCCGATGGCCGTGTCAGGATACGCCGTCTTCTTGGCGAACAGTTGCTCCCTCAATGTACAGTAGGTCATACACAGGCCGGTAGTGGCGGTATTATGCTTTGGGGGACGTTCTCTTGGGCGTCTCTGGGGCCCGTGGTTGTGGTAGAGCATACCATGAATGCTACAGGGTATCTGAAAATCATTGCGGACCAGTTGCGCCTTACATGGCCTCTGATTTTCCAGCTGGAAATGGAATGTTCCAGGACTGGAACTCAGCATCATGTTCCTGGAACCACTCCAACACAATTTTAGCTTTATGGTTGTCAGCAAACAGATGCTGAGTTCCAGTTAATGTCCTCTGGCCGCCTAACTGACCGGATCTCAATCCGATAGAACACATTTGGGGTGTTCTGGGACGGCAGCTCAGAGTTCAAAGACCACCAATTCGCAATATCTCGGATTTGCGTGACCGTTGCTTAAACATCTGGTACAATCTGTCTCCGGCCATCTACCAAGGACTTGTGGCATCCATGCCAAGGCGGAGTTGAAGCTGTGTTGCTCACCAAAGGTGGGCCAACTCGTTATTGGCAGGTGGTCATAATGTTTTGGCTCTTGAGTGTAAATTAAAATTATAAATCGATTTATAAAAAAAAAACTCGTTTATTAGAATAAACCTAGATTGAGTTATCCTGTATTCGAGACTGGAAGTTTTGTCTCATATAAAAGTAGATCATATAAATATATCATTCTCATCCTAACATTCCCTCATCCCCAGAGGCCCAACAGCCCCTTGGTAGGTCTGTCTCTGCCTACTGGCAGATTTCAAGACAGGGGATATTTCTCTTTTTACAAGGTAGGGTTGTCAGTCCCTACCCCCAACAGTCATGTTAGACTGAGAGCTACGATTTAAAGTGGATTCGAAGGACTGCAAACATCCATGGCACCGCCGGGATTCGAACCCGAAATCTGTGGCACCGAGCGCCAGAGCGCTAGTCACTCGGTCATAAGGTCCCAATTAATATATATTACCTAAATTTATTTATTTATTCGATGCGTATTACATGAATTGATTTGATGTATTTTAACATTTAAACTTTTATTATCTCTATCGGTATTTTAATGATTGTGCATTGTTTTTCTCGAATTTTAAAATTACTTTTCGTTTAGAAAACAAAAATTAAGTAATTAATTCAAAATTAAAAATATTATTTTCTTACATGAAAATCAATTTTAATACTAACTTTTTGTTACGGTTTTGAGTCAAATATTACAAATATAATTGCTTATCAAATATATTTGCTTATAAGCAACCGTTATAAGAATATTAGATAATAATAAATATATGAATATTACTTTTAACATCTTAGTTAATTAAATTTTAATGTAATCCTGACTAGAACGGGCTTTAGAGCTGTGAAGAAAAACGATATACTATATTTTATTTGCGGTAATAAGAAAATCTATTTCCCCGTTCTCTTTACTTAAACACTGCAATAGACAGTTTCTGACTTGGTGGCTCAATAGAAGGGCAGCCGGAGTTCAAAGCCAATTGGTGGATACTAAACACTGGAACTTGATATAATATTTGATTTAGTTAGTTGGCGTGAGAAGAATAAAGAGGCGCTATTCTATCGCCGCTAACCTCGATTCATTGTTGCTTGTGGTCTCAATTGAATAGATATTGAATCTGCCCTGTATGTATCAAATTACAAGAGACAATTCTTTGTGGTGCTTTAAAATGAGACTTATAATGAATCGTAAAAATATACATTTGGTTTATTACTTTTTAACTCTAATTTAAAAGAATAATACACATTTTTTCAAATTATCATTTTTTAATGGGAAGGTAGGATTTTGAGTTTTTAAAATTAAGAATTATGGAAAGACAGGAAAGCGAATCGAATCCAACGGATTCATATATGCTAGAAACGATCACGATAAATCCATATAGGTTGCCATCTTATGTTGAAATTAGGCAGCCAATCGGAAATTTGAAGTATTTTCCACTCACACTTCTATTGGTTGGTGTTCTACGATGTGAAGTTTAGGGAATAGTTAGTTTAAGAATTAGTTAAATTCGGTGTATTTAATCACTAACTCTTAGAATCCCTAATATACAGATTAAAATTAATAAGAATATTAGCAGCGTTCCTGTAGTTTGTCCAATAACTATTAAATTTATTAATGAAATGCTTATTTCTTCTGTCGCCCAAGAAGTATTGAAAGAAAGGATAAAGGTATATGATACAGTTGAAGATAATGGAGATAGCAATTGTCTCCATTGATCACTGTGAGGAGAAGGATATCTTCAAAAGTAAGGAAGATCGTTTGCAAATTTACAAAGCGATAATTTATTGGATACAGTTTGGGCTTTGGACAAGGATCAGCGAAATGGTACGTGATTGAGAACGGCGTTTTTGTAGCGTGTGTGAGGATGTCACAATAGGATTAGGCAGGTTGTATTGCAAAGCAAATATAATTGAGCTCAAAAATGACTCACGATATCATTAGCGGGACACCTTGTTGAAAATAAGACCAAGCAGAGGAAAAATGCATGTTTTACTAACAAGAATAAAAAAAGATGTTAAATATTTCTACCAAAAGTTGTGAACGTCGCCAAGCTTTATATGGTATAGACCCAACACTCATATAGATCGGATTCTAGTATAGCATACTATGAAACTCAAAATTTATTCGAAGCTTGGAGTATAGATTTCATTAGATCGTTGTAACCTCCATCTGAGAGAGACATAAATTTAACATATGTGCAGTATATTCGATGGGCTAAAGGCCTACAGATTGTAACACAGTGAAGATTTCGAAGGTCATATGTACTGATCAGGACACGAATTTTATTGCACTTCTTACAAAAGAATTTTTGAAAATACTTAGATTTGCTCATAGATTCGCTATTTCAGGACATCCAGAGAGCATGGGTGCTGTAAAATTTTGGAACAAAACCTTGGCAAGAATATTCAAGAAATTGGGCATCCACTTGCCATATTTGCTGTTCACATATAAAGACATATAAAGTAGACCCATCTGTTCATTAGATGACTGGATACAAGAGAAAGTCACATGTCGCGACATATATATATATATATATATATGGAAGATTGCAAAAGGACTCATCTTTGGATGAAATAGTTCTGATTGGGAAAAAAATTGGGGGAGCCTCTCGTTAACTGGAAAAATCTGTAGAAAATTTACAATAAAGATTGTCGAAGTCTCATAGAATAGCATTGGTAAACGATGTAATGGAGTGAACATACAATTTTCAAGAAGATACAATTTAAGTGTACTAGAAAAAAAGTTTTAAGTTAGGAGATTAAGTGCTTATTTTGGATTCTAATTCTTCACAGAAGCTACTGAAAAGATAGATTGGACCTATACACGTAGCTGTCATTATACTACCTCATTCAGTTTTAATTGAACTAGAAAATGGATTGACTGAATAAAATTAGACATTATATATTTAAAATAGTTCATGTTGGAAAATACACTGAAGTGACAAAGTCATGGGATAGCAATATGCAAATTTTCAGATGACAGTAGCATCGCGTAGAACAAGGTATAAATGCGCAGTGCTTTCGCAGAGCTTTCATTTCTGTTCAAGTTATTCATGTGAAGAGGTTTTGACGTGATGATGACCGCGCGACGGGAATTAACAGACTTTGAACGCGGAATGTTAGTTGGAGCTAGACGCATGGGTCATGCCATTTCGGAAATCGTTAGGGAATTCAACATTCCCAGATCCACTGTGTCAAGAGTGGGCCGAGTATGAAATTTCAGGCATAACATCCCACCATGGACAGCGCAGTGGTCGACCGCCTGCGCTTAACGACCAGACCGGCGACGTCTGCAAAGAGTCGTAAATTCTAACAGACAAAGCAACACTGCGTCAAATAACCGCAGAAATCAATGTGGGACGTACAAGGGACTTGTCAGTTAGAACTGTGCGGAGAAATTTGGCTTTCTTGGGCTATTCCAGCAGAAGACCGACTCGAGTGCCTTTACTGACAAAAACGACATCGCTTGCAGCGACTCGTGGGCACGTGAGCATATCGGTTGGTCCCTAGATGAATGGAAAACCGTGGCCTGGTCCGATGAGTCACGATTTCAGTTGGTAAGAGCTGATGGTAGGGTTCGAGTGTGGCGCAGACCCCACGAAGCCATGGACCCAAACTGTCAGCAAGGCACTGTTCAAGCTGGTGGTGGCTCCGCAATGGTGTGGGCTGTTTTTCGTAGCATGGACTTGGTCCTCTGGTGCGACTGCACCGAACATTGACTGGAAATGCTTATTTTCAGCTACTTGGAGATCACTTGCAGCAATTCATGGACTTCATGTACCCAAACAACGATGGGATTTTTATGGATGACAATGCGCCATGTCACCGGGCCACAACTGTTCGCGATTGGTTTGAAGAACATTCTGGACAATTCCAACGAATGATCTGGCCACCTAGATCGCCCGACATGAATCCCATCGAGCATTTATGGGACATCATCGAGAGGTCTGTTCGTGCCCAAAATGCTGCACCATCAACGCTTTTTCCACAATTATGGACGTCTATCGAGACAGCATGGCTCAATATTCCTGCAGAAGACTTCCAACGACTTGTTGAGTCCATGCCACGTCGAGTTGCTGCACTTCGCCGGGCGAAAGGAGGGCCGACACGATATTAAAGGAGGTATCCCATGACTTTTGTCACTTCAGTGTAAATGATCAAGATTATGAATTCGGCGATATGTAGTTTGATCCAGTAGATTCAAGACAAATGACTAAAAATTATATTTACACCTACATTTTCGAAGGGATGCAGAATTTGTACCTTAAGCAACAAAAAATGAAATTATAAAGGTTTTGTGCACGTATGTTACGTCTTCATAAAGACGTTTTCAGTGAAGTCCCAGGTCAAACAATGATTCCAGGTCATAACATAAAGTTTAACTAGGACTGTTGTCCCAACAAGCTGATTCCCTATCGTATTATTGTTGCTTTGCAAGAAGAAGTTGTGCATCAAGTTCAAGAATTGTTAGAACTGGGGTTAATCGAACAATGTGATAGTAACTAGGCACACCCTGTTGTGTGAGTAGAGAAAAAAAATGGAAGCATCATATTATGTGTTGTTATGTTAGATGGATGGGTGTTTGAATACAATCTTTTATTTTCATCTCTTGCATCTTCTTTTATTTCTTATAGTGTAATTTAAATATGATCATCTAATCAAATAATTCCATAATAAATATTAAATACAACCTTTAAAAGAACCAGTACAGATTCGCAATGCTTTTATGGATTCCTCAATAATTCTGACTGATGGGATAATGGTAACTTTATTGAGAAATATTTCCAGAAGTTTTTATGTTAATAGCATTCGATTAAACAAAAATCACAAAGAAGTATAACACATAGTTGCTTCTCGCCTCCGCCATTAACTTCAAATATCTTGACGTTTTAATTTTAATTTTACCCGATTTTTAAACATTTGAGAGATTCTGGCACTTTTTGAGATTCCCTATACATATGTCTGAAATCATCTTAATAAGAAATATTGTTCATCGAGTAACATTTTTTTTTTTTAGATATGAACAAATAATAACTCTTTAATAACATATGGTTGACATGAAAAGTCAAGCTATGGTGACTCACATTATTCTTTAGTAAGTTAGTTAATTTTTTTATTAATTTGACGCGTTACACAAATCCTGGTGTTGATATGAATAGCAATTTAAATCAATGATTCATTTTTTGAATGTATGTCTTATCAATACTTATTAATCATTGACATTCTCACAGAAGTATGTCTGTTAATAAGTAATATTTCATTTTAGAGCTTGACTTTAAATAAAAATACCGTTTCTTTTACACTTTTGTACATTCCGATGCTACTCTTTTATTCTCTGATACTTTACTACTTTCGATTAATACAAAAAAGAAGAAAAGTCTCCTACTAAAAGCTTCCCACCTAGAGTTGTGGGCATCAGAGACGAGTGGGAGGACTCTAATAATCCAGTTTTTCTTAAAGTTTTGAATTAAACTCGAATAGTTCTAAAAATTTTAACTTCCATATATCTATAATTTAAATGACATTAATCGGTATTTCAATCGATGTTTAATTATGCATAATGTATAAAAAACCATAGATAATATGTATTGTATTTACATACCATATTCAGTTATTTAAAAAATCCTTTCAATTATGACTGTTTGTGTTATTTGTGACTTTGTTGTGTTTTTATATCATCTTAATTTAAACGGAAACTTTCTAATAAATTAACAATTGGTTTTTTTTTTTTTTTTTTCTTTGTATTTTGTTTGTTCGTTTTTAGTTTAAAATAGCTTCAATAAGTGATCTAGAGTACAAAAGGCGAATGAAGGAGATAAATTTTCGGTTTCTAAAATTTTGTTCTGTTATGGAAAAAAAAGATTTATATCATATTGTTTTTGTTTTAATCAACAAATAAATTAATGTAATTAATGGGATTTCTAATATATTTCTTAACATTTTACACTTTTTAACTTGCTGTAAAATAACTTATATAAGAAAAAAATTTATAACTTAAAAAATGTTAACAAATATTTTTATATTCTTTTTTTTTTAATTTTTAATAAAAAAATTTAAATACTGTATGTGTATGGGTGTAGCAAAAAAAACTGATATTTTAAACAAACTTTCATTTAACTTACCATTGTTCGAACTATTAAGAAAGATAATGTTTTGTTTAACTTCACGATTGTATTAATTTTTAATAAAAATACATAGTTTCTTTTCGTTTGATAAACATTTCCTAATGAATAATAAAAATAAAATTCTTTTTAATATTATACAAATAGTCTTTCTTCAAAATCCATCATGTATACCCTTTAACAAATATTTTAATATTTACTTATTATAATACAAAATATTCCAACTTTCAAAAAATATTAAGATAGTTAATAAACAGCTTAATTGTGAGAAAATTTCTGTTATTACCAAAAACATGAATATTTTTAAAATAATGCTGTAAAGTTATAATATTTTGTAAACTTCTATTGTTCTATAAGCAACCATTGTTTTACGAAAAAGTTAATTTTTAATTTTTAAAATAGTGGAAAGTAATAAAAAGTTTCATTTCAATATATTCGTAACTTTTTAAAGTGACAAATAAGCTGATTGTTCTTGAAACTTTTTTTCCTATCATCATAAATTGTTACACTAAACAAAGGCTTTGTTTTTTTTTCTTCCCTTAAAACTTTTTTCGATACAATTTCATTGAGAAAAAAAACTATATTGTAAGTGTCCTTTTGTTATTAATATTATCAGTCTGTTACAAATTTCAAAAATAAAGTTTGTTGTAAAACTGTCTAACTACGAGAGTGAGTAAAATAAAATTTTAAAACAATTTAAAAAATTTACTGAGCATATGAAAAACATGTATAAAATCTTTTCTACGTAATCAATATTACATAATCCCATTTCTACACAGCCATTTTCTATATAATATTACATACTTCTACATAATCATACAGTATAAATCCTGCAATGATTTCAAAATGCCTGAATATTTCTGAAAAAAAAATATATTAGTTTTGGCCATGAATCCAATCATATAGTACTAGATGTATTCATCAAATTGAAAATAACATTTATGCTATTTCATCCATATATTATTTTTTTTTCTTTTTGCTGATATCAAAAAATAAAACTTTAAAAGCAATTTATAAAAAAAATATACTGAGCAGATGAGAAATATGTGTGCATTATTTTTCAACAGAATCAATCCCACATGCAGTATAAATCCTGCAATGATTGCAAAATAAAACTTTATAAAAAATATACTGAGCAAATGAGAAAAAAAATGTATCAATTATTTTTCTGCATGATCAATCCCACATGCATTATAAATCCTGCAATGATTGCAAAATGCCTCAATGTTTCTGAAAAACAATATTTATGATGTACTTCTAGATGTACCTCTTCATCAAATTGAACCCAACATTTATGCTATTTCATAAATGTATTATTTATATTTTTCACTGATGTCAAAAAATAAAACTTTAAAAACAATTTATAAAAAATATATTGAGCAAATGAGAAACGTGTATAAATCATTTTTCTACATAATCAAGTACAAGTGCAGTACAAATTCTGCGATACTTGCAAAATGCTTGAATATTTCAGAAAAAAAAATATTTATTTTTGGCAGTTAATCCAATCATGTAGTACTAGGTGTACCTCCTCAACAAATCGAAACCAACATTTATGCTATTTCATCCATATATTATTTATGTTTTTCGATGATGCCAAAAATAAAATCTTTTAAAACAATTTATAAAAATATCCTGAGCAAATGAGAAACACGTGTACACTATTTTTCTACATAATCAATCCCACATGCAGTATAAATTCTGCAATGCTTGCCATATGCCTGAATATTTCTAGAAAAAAAAATATTTATTTTTGGCAATGAATCCAATATATAGTACTAGAGGTACCTCTTCGTACGTCAAATCGAAGCCATTTATGCTATTTCATCCATAAATTATTATCATGTTTTTCGCTGACGTCATATCATTTGTGAATTTTCTTCTCCATTCATATGCTTGTTGTTATGACAAACACGCCTCACAATACTGTACATTCATTAATTTAAATAGGTTTTATACCTTGCTATGCGGAGGTTTTTTCTGCAAGGGATAATCAACTTGCTATTATAAAGATACTTGTTTTTCTATACTTTTCTGCCATTTAATGGGCATTTCTTACATTATTAACAAAAGTATGTCAAACATGCAATTTCAAAATATTCTGCAACATTTAGGGTTTTCATTTCACTCATCCTCTTATTAACAAAGATCAGAGTAATCAAAGCATTTTGGTCCACTAATAAAGTCACAAGGACGAAACAAGACTTATCACATCAGATCACTATACAATAACCTTATTATACAAATGAAATTTAGTTAATCATCAAAATATGAATCGTATGCTTAGATACAATGAAAATAATGCACATTTTTATCACGTAAGTATGTCGTTGTTCACAGAGAAGTAGACAGTTTTTTTAATGTAAAAATGAACAACAATTAATAAAATAATTGTGTTTTCTGATATTATCTTCAAGTACAGTATAAAAAGTAAGTTAAGATGCTTAGATGCAATGAAAATGATGCCATTTTTTATCATGTAAGTATATATGTGTTCATAGAGATGTCGACAGCTTTTTAATGTAAAAACGAAGGAAAATTAATTTAATAACTGTGTTCTAATACAAGACTTCAAGTACAGTATAAAAAGCAAGTTAAAATACTTAGATGCAATGAAAATAATGCACAATTTTTATCATGTAAGTATGCATTTGTTCACTTTTTTTTTCTTTTTCCACTATTAACACTTATAAATACATTAAAAAATCAAAAGTAAGATTGAGGCAGCTGTGATAAAAAATCCCAAAACAAAACTTTTTGATACATAAATTTATTGTAGTATTATTTCATTGAAAATAAATAGATACATTCAATATTTGTACTTTTTTTCTCTTTTCAATATTAACACACATAAATACATTGATAAATCAAAAATAAGAGCGAAACAGTTACGATTATAAATCCTAAAACATAACATTTTAAACATAAATTTATTGCAGTATTATTACATTTAAAATAAGTAGAAACATTTTTGACTTTTCATTATTAACACATATAAATATATTGATAAATCAAAAATAAGAACGAGACAGTTCTGATTATATATAAGTACAGTATAAAAAGCAAATTCAGATGTTTTATGCAATGAAAATAACGCACATTTTTATCATGTAAGTATGTATTTGTTCATAGAGTAGTAGACAATTTTTTAAATGCAAAAACGAACGAAAATTAATTAAATAACTGTTTTCAAATACCAGCCTTCAAGTATAGTTTTAAAAATTAAGTTGATTCAAGATGAATAATTCGTTTATGATTTTTGTATCTCGCTGTCTAAAATTTATCTTATAATAGCGATCATGGAGAAATTCACACATAAGTTCAAACATAATCAGGATTAGAAGAATAATCTATTTATATTAAAATAGAAGTTTAATCCCTCAAGCATTAAATACATTTTATTTTTGGTATTCTTCAAACTGAATTTATTGAGTGGAATTCTCCGTAAGCAATAAAATGGGACCAAACAGATTTTCCTTGAAAAAAAAAAAGACACACTTCTATCTGCAACGCATAAACGGACCCAAACCATCATATGGCATGGGAGTTGGAATCATTTATCTGAGATCTACGAGTGTCGACAGGCAATCTTTCACGGAAAATCGCTTGTTTAAAGTTTTTACAACCAAAATAAATCCTCCCCGATAACCGACATGCACGGAGGTATGTTTTTCTTTAGAGGGGGGGAGGGGTTTTGAGGACAAGCCAGGCCTGTCATTCGATTCGCTTTACTGTCTCCCCGGAAAATGCAAAATGGCTCGAACAGGGTGGTAGAAAAATAAAACAACAAACTGATTTCTTATTTTAGACGTTGATTGGAAACAAACATCTTGTCAAATTTTGTCGCGGCCGGGATACATTTTATGAGGGCTATTTTTAAAATGTTTCCAGCCCCGCGTTTACCTGAGCATGGCAAAACATGGCATAACCTTGGCAAATCTCCAACGTGAATACTTTCTGGTAAACTGCTTATTTGCTATTTCGCCCAATGAAAAGATGAATTAAACGAAAATTAATTTTTAAAGAAAAGACTAAGCAATTACTGAAATGTTACACTTATACTTGAGTATTTATTTCACGCATTTCATGTCTATATATTTATATATTGAAATATTAAAAGGTTTACACACATAATATTTGAATTACTTTATACTCGAATCAACTGTAAAAAATTTAGTAAGAGTTTTAGAAAATTAGAATAATTAGGAAAAGACTAAGCAATTATATAAAAGTTACACTGTATTTGATCATTTATTTCACATATTGCATAAGTTCATATATTCGCTTATTTAAAAAAATTAGTTTAAATGTCCTTTACGTTTGAATGAACTGTAAAAATTTAGTAAATGTTTTTAAAAATTAGGATAATTTTTTAAAGAAAAGATTAAGCAATTACACAAAAAGTTACACTTGTATTTCAGTATTTATTTCACATATTGCATATTTATATATTCATATATTGAAATGATAAAAGGTTTAATATCCTTTACTCTTATGAATCCATTATAAAAAATTTAATAAATTTTTTTAAAAAATTAAGATATTTTGTAAATCTTTTACTGATTATAAATATGGAAAAACATTTAAATCTAAAATCATAGTAAACAGATTATTTTTCAATATTGATCTTATATTATTTTTAAAAATATGTCATATATATAAGCAAATATGACGCTTTACCTAAATTTAATAAATGCAATATATTTTGCTTTAACAAATTTTGTTCATAAAATAGCATAAAAGAAGATTTAAAAATTAGAATTTAGAAAGTTTTTTATTTTTATTTTATTATTTATAAGTTCTTATATCTGCTATACTAAACACTCATCTATATTTAAGCTAAACTGAATTAAAAAAATAAGAACAAATATCCGTTTGAAATTTCTTAAATAAAAATAAAAAGAGTTTGATTCGTAAAAAAATTTCGAAGTTATATTGGAATGCAATACTTAAAACTGGCAAAAAAATAAATTAATAAACAAATCTTAAATAGGAGTACACAAATATGAAAACAATTCATTCATCATTTTATTTTTGTCCCATTGTTTCAACGAGAATTATAGTTTTTATTTAATTTAGAAAGAATTAGAATTCTATCATGATTTTTAGCTCTGCATCAGATACAGTTATAAGAAGTTAAGCGTCAAAAAGTGAGATAGTGGATTATGATTTTAACTAATTTATAAGAACGAATTGTGAAGAGAAATACGATTTTCCAGAATTCCAGAATTTGTATTTATTGAATGTAAAAATTATAATAATATAATAAATAAAAGTGAATATTATTTTATTTAAATTGTCGCCTTAAAATTATATACATTATCAGAAACTAATTTAATCACATTTCTATTTAATTAAAAATACCTTAAGATGAATTGGTAAGCAAAAAAAACTTTTTATTTTTTCTATAGATATATTTAATTCAAAAGCATAACTCTAATAAATATTTATGAAATCACATTTTATTAGTTACTATATCATATTCATAGTAAAACTAGCATTAATAAATTAATAAAACTAAACAAACAATTCACCATCTGTACTTTTTTTTTTTCTTTTCATTATTAACACATATAAATAGATTGATGAATCAAAAATAGGAACGAGACAGTTATGATATAATTCCTCAAACATAAACATAGCATAAATTTATTGTAGTCTTAATACATTTCAAATAAGTAGATACATTCACAAACTCCATTTTACTGCAAAATCTCCAAAAAGTAATTGCCTCCATCTAAAATATTTATGAGAAGAGTACTTTATTTTTCATTTCATTCATACACGAAAGAAATACGATAGCTTAATAAACCTTATTTAAAAATCCCTATAAGAAATTATGTCCCATTTTTTTTTCAATCTATTAAACAGCAAAACATACTTGAATAGATGATGGTATTATTTTTATTTCTAAAACAAATTCAATAACGTAATATTTATAAAAAAAAATCTGGAAAAATTATTTCCCAAAATGATAGGTTCCGTGCTCTACTCAACATCTCCCCCGAACACTCCTATTCCATGTAGAGGGGACAAGTTATTATATTACAACACGCAATATTTCGCTTATTACAATACCCCGTTTTCTGGTATCATGTACTCCATTGTGAAAAGTTCTTCTATTTTCCATCAAGCTGTCAGTTGGAATGCTTCCATCGACATTATCTCACCATTGAATATTCCATATCTGCAATAAATGAATTTCGCTCTATCATACAATCATGGTGTTGCGAGACCAATTCACCGGCCATTAAATACAATCAGAAGCCATTAAATAAGTTTATAGTTGATGAATGTACAGCGAAATACCATCTGTATAATTTCAATATCGTGAGTATCTCACCCATAAAGTAAATGAACTTGTTTCGACCATGTACCTATTACAGATTTGTGGTAAAAGATCATATATAGATTTTTTCATGATCTCTCCGCATATTTTTCTGGAACCATTTTTTTTTTTTCAGTTATAAAAATCTTTTCTTTTTTTTTACAATTATAAAAACCAGTAACTTTACCTGTTTTCGTATGACCGTCTAAATCGTAGATCAATTTTTAAAAATTTTAATTAAAAATTACCATTCATAAGCAAATTATATTTCATAAATTGCGAAACAAAAGTTATCTATAAATTGTATCCAACGAAAATTAATTTCAATTGAGTCGATCGTGCACATTTTACAGATTTATGAAAAATTCTTAATAGAGATTTCTGATGATATCTCCACATATTTTTCTGCAAACATTTTTTTTAATTTAAAAAACTTTTTTTTTTTTTAGTTATAAAAATCAGTAGTTTTACCTGTGTTAATATGACAGCCTAAACCCAGATCAAATTTAAAACATTTTAATTAAAAATTTACTATTCATAAATGAATTACACTTCATAAATTGCGAAGCAAAAGTTATCTGAAAATAAATTGAATGTCCAATGAAAATAAATTTCAATTTAGTTAAATTGTTAAAGGCTCTTTGGTTATTTGTTTCATATTTGGGTTTTTTCATATTTATTTTTTTTTTTTCATTTTTTTTTTATTTATTTATTTTTTTTTTTTTCATTTTTTACGTATTATCTGCCATCAATAAATAATATTTCTAAATTTATCTATATTTTCCATTTTTTATCAATAAATATTATTTCTATATTTATTAATTTTAATAAATTCACAATCTGCAAAAAAACAAAAATTCGTGTTCTTAATCAAAAAATATAAGTATTTGATCAGTGCGCATAATGTTTATTTATCAAAACATTCCAAATAATAGAAAAAAAGGTATAGGTTTATTTATTTTAAATTTTTGGTTGTTGTTGTTGTCGTATCCCTGAAGAGAACAAGAAAATCAATTATCGTGGTGCTCCGCATAATATTGACTACGTTGATTGCCAGATCGGAGTCTACATCCTCTTCCAAGGGATGGTCCAGACAATGCATGGCTGCTGTAACAGCTGGACAATCAGAAACATGATGAGGAGTAAGCTCAACATCAGGGCAGTTGTCACATTTTTGGTATTTTTTAACGCCAACAGCATAAATTTTAATATTTTTGTGGTGTTTCATCCTCAATTTTGTGAGGGTAGTAGCTGTTCTTCTATCTATATTTAGTTTTTATGTCCATCTAAATTGTAGACCAAATTTAAAACATTTTAATTAAAAATTTACCATTGATAAGCAAATTGCATTTCCTAAATTGAAAAGCTAAAGTTATCTATAAATTATATCCAATGAAAATAAATTTTAATCTAGTTAAATTGTTAAATGCTTTTTGGTTATTTGATTCTTTTGGGTTTTTTTACATATTGTTTACTAGTTAAATATTAATTCTATGTTTATTGATTTCAATAAATTAACAATCTGCAATTATCAAAAATTCATGATCTAAATAAAAAAAAATATATATATAAGTATTTGATCAGTGCACAAAATGTTTATTTAGCAAAACAAACAAAATCAATGTCTTGTTAGTTAATTTATTTTAAACTTTTTTGTTGTTTTTGTCA
The DNA here is from genome assembly GCA_021605095.1 of Caerostris extrusa. NCBI lineage: Eukaryota > Metazoa > Arthropoda > Arachnida > Araneae > Araneidae > Caerostris > Caerostris extrusa. The sequence goes on from BPLR01016899.1 coordinate 24,201, forward strand.
TATCCCCTGAAGAGTACAAGGGAATCAAGTATAGTGGTGCTCCCGAATAATATTGGTTATGTTGATTGGCAGCTTGGAGTGTAAATCCTCTTCCGAGGATGGTCCAGACAATGCATGGCTGCTGCAGTAGCTGGGTAATCAAAGATATGAAGAGCAGTAACCTCGACATCTCGACATTTTATTTAATTTAAGCATTTTTTTTCATCTTATTATTCATTTCAAGTGATAAATATTTGTTCCAATTCCCCTTATTCAAAATGTTTTATTTCCTGTAAAAATATTCGTACGATATGTTTACTCATATTTCATAATTTTCTCTTTTAAATTTAATACTACTAAAAACTAGTTATAGAGAGGTGAGATAAATAACTCTTGTCGTACACTACGTGAAAAAGTAGAAGGACAATGATTTTGTAACAATAACCGAAAAATATTTTATTTTTACTAAAATTTTTTATATCAAAGAAACATTTTACAAATATTTTAAAAATACAATTTTAACATCAGAATTATGATATTCAAACATAAAATATTAATGGCAACAAAAACAGTTTCTCTTTTGGAAACTTTGTAAAAAAAGTAAAAGAAGGACAGCATTATAATGAATGAAAAAAATAGTGATTTTAATAAGGAATGTTCTTCCCATTGGCCTTTATAACTTCAAATATTCTGTTTGGAAGTGAATTGCATAGAGATTGAACTTCTGTTTGACAAAAATTGGCCCACGAGTCATTCAATGCTTCTCGAGGCTGAGTTAGAGAATCAAATTGCCTTCCATCAGCATAAACTCGACGAACTAGCATTTAGATGTTTTCCACTATATTAAGGTCAGGACTTTTTTAATATTGGCCATGGTAAACATCCACATTATTTGTTAGAAACCAATTTTTGACTCCAGTCGTGATGTGAATGGAAGCTCCGTCTTGCTGAAACTTCCACTCTTCACCCTCAAGTCAGAGCCATAAGGAAGAAGCTCGGAATTCAGCAACTTGAATGTAGTCTGTATGTTTTTGCCTACCATTTAAGAAAACCAGACTTGTCCTTCCTCCGTATCCAACAGCCAACCAAACCATTAAACTCCCTCCCATTTGCCGTGTTGAATAGTATTTTTTCATTCCCCAGACAATGCCAGTAGTGCTGATATCCGTCTGGACCGTCTGTATTAAAATTTCTTTCATCGGAAAATATCACAGAAGTCCATTCTGTAGTCCAGGACATGTGCTCCTTAGCCCACATAAACGGCTATCAATGTGAGCTTGTGTCCACTTAGGATGATGTTTCCGCTTTTTAAAAATGAGATTTTTTTAGATCTTTTAATATCGTTGTAAACTGTTTGTTTCGTCACATGATTAAGTCCTGCTTGATTTCTTCTCTTTGAAACACTTCCTTTGTTCTTCTTAAGCACACGAACAAGTTTATTTTCTTTCATCACGTGGTGTTAACTTTTGTCTACCAGTCTTCTTTTTCTTTCCATTTTTATAAGGATTTCTGATAAAGTTTGAAACTGTATTGGGGCTCACCTGCAACAATCGAGCAATCTTCTGACACCTTTACCATCATTTTGATATGCGGAAATTTTAATTTTGAAAATCTTTCAAAGGTATTCCTTTAGGCATTTCTGAGAACGGAGAAGCAGCGTAATCTTAAAAAATTAGATTTTTTTAGAAAAGGATAATACAAAGTACAAAATCACTATTTAACTAAAGAACAACTCCCTTAATTAAATGGTTTAGCAAATGTCCTTCTACTTTTTTTACGCATCGGAAATTATATATACTAATTTTATTATTAATATTAGTGGTAGATGTTTTTTGCCTAAAATGAAAAAAAAGGTCATTAAATCTAAATCTGCAGGAATATCTGGTAGTTAGGAGAAAATAAGAGATATTAATTGGCAAAAAAACGTTGATCCTTCTATTTTTTACGCAGTGTATAAGACTTGTCATATAAAAAGACTTTCAATCATAAATAAAAATGAAAAAGCAAAGTCAACTGCCCTTTACTCTGCCACAAATTTTACAAAATTTACTCTTTTATCAGAAGTGACTTCAATGCCTGTAACCTGTTTAAATGATTTCACCATCCTATTGATCACTAACACTGTTACTTTGACCATAATAGAATTTCATCAAAGAAATATTTGATAAAAATAAACTAAAAATATAGTAACAAGAAAATATTTAACAAAGGAATGAATATATTTTAAGCGAATTCAAAGATTAACGATACAAACTCTAAACTGATTTATTTAAAATACCAAAGTTTCTGAAGAAAAATATTTCTGTTCGTGAAAAGTTAATTAAATTTACTCTCAAAATTAAATTTTAATAAATTCAAAAAAAAATGTATAATTCTTTCTGTAATACTCAAAAAGTTTGTGAAAAGTTTTTAATTACCTAATTTTTGCAATCACCAAAAAGTATCTAAAAAGAGTATAACACGTGATAATGAGTATATTTTCGCAAAATTTTATTATTTTTCAAAGATATATTAAGATAAAACTTTAAAACTTTAAGCAAAGAAAGAAGCAAGGGAAGAAAAGCAAACAATTTCTTCAGAAAAAAAAAATTATTTATTCCCTCCTAAATTAAAAAAAAAAAAAAAGATAATGCAACGTCAAACTGCACAAGAAAGTTGTATTAAAAAATGCAGAAAAATCAATTTATTGCTGTAATAACAGTGATAAGAAAGTTATTTAATGAAAGTAACTAATTCACGCATAAAAATTATGAGATTTTTTTCTGTCAGATAAGTTTTCGTACTATTTAAGGCTTTCAATAGAAATAATCTTTCTGCTTTTAATCTCAATCAAAATATTTTTAGACCCAAATTAATATTATTTTTTTTTTTAGATTTCTAAATTTGTCAATGTAATGCTTTTCATATTTTTTTTATAAAAATTGAAAGAAAAATTATTAAACTGTATTCCTTTTCTTAACATTTCAGCTTTTAATTCGTTTATTTTTTTTTTTTTTTAATTATGAAAATTCGTATTCTCACCTTTCCTAAATGACGAAATCGTAATCTTAAAATAATTAAGATAACTTTAAAAATTTTTATGAATATGAAAATTAACATTTTTATGATTCATATATTATGTGCATATTATATTATATGGTTCATATATTCTGTATATATTATATTATATAGTTCATATATTATGTGCATATTTTATTATATGATTCATATATTTATGTGCATATCATATTATACGGTTCATATATTCTGTGCATATTTTATTATATGTTCATATATTATGTGCATATTATATTATATGATTCATATATTCTGTGCTTATTTTATTATATGGTTCATATATTACGTGATATTTATTATTTGTTCATATATTATGTGCATGTTATATTATATGGTTCATATATTAAGTGCATATTATATTATATGGTTCATATATTATGTACATGTTATACTAGTATTATATGATTCATATATTCTGTGCATATTATATTATATGGTTCATATATTATGCGCATATTTTATGGTTCATATATTCTGTGCTTATTTTATTATATGATTCATATATTATGTGGATATTTTATTATATGGTTCATATATTATGTGCATAATATATTATATGGTTTATATTTTTAGTTTGAAAGAAGGACACTTATTTTCAGTTAATTAACCATTTCACTTTCATGTAATTTATGTAATTGAATCCACACCTTATTGATCCCTAACACTGTTACTTGACCACGAATAGAACTTCTCAAAGAAATATTTGTCAAAAGTAAATTAAAATATGGTAACAATATAAAGTATTTAACAAAGAAAAATCGAAGATCAAGGATACAAAATCTAAACTGATTTATTTCAAATACTAAAAGTTTCTGAAGAAGAAACTTTTCAGTTTGTGGATGGTTAATTAAACAACTCTCAAAATAAATTTTTAATAAATCTACTCATCTCCATCTCAAAAGAAAAAGTATAATTCTTTCTGCAAAATCACTCAAAAATTTAATGAAAAAGTTTTTTAATTACCGAATTTTGCAATCACTAAAAATTATCTAAAAAGATTATGACACGTGATAACGTGCATATTTTCCCAAAAAATTTCTTAATGTTTTTTTATTATTTTTCAAAGATATAATAAGATAAAACTTTAAAAGTTTAAGCGAAGAAAGAAGCAAAGCAAACAATTTCTTCAGAAAAAAAATTATTTATTCCCTCCTAAATTTTTAAAAAAAAAAGATAATGCAACTTCAGACAGACTGCATAAGAAAGTTGCATTGAAAAAATGTAGAAAAATCCAATTTATTGCTGTAATAACAGTGATAAGAAAGTTATTTAATAAAAGTAACTAATTCACATCCATAAAAATTTTTTCTGTCAGAATTTCATACTGTTTAGGATTTCAACAGAATTAATTTTCTCCTTTTAATCTCAATCAAAATATTTTAAGACCCAAATTAATGTTATTATGTTTTTATAGGTTTCTAAATTTGTCAATGTAATGCTTAATACAAATTTAAAGAACATTATTAAACTGTATTCCTTCTCTTCACATTTCAATTTTGAATGCATTTATTTCTTTTTATTCTAAAAATTCGTATTCTCATTTTTCTTAAAATGACGATAATCATAATCAAAAATAATTGAAACTAACTTTACAAATCTTTATGAATATGAAAAATAAACATTTATATGATATTATTAACATTTAATTTTACATTTATATTATGAACATATTATATAAAGTGACACT